>NGKF01000001.1:5479282-5497279 GCA_002162555.1 Monilinia aucupariae
CCATACCATACCATACCATACCATACCATACCATACCATACCATACCATACCATACCATATCATCCCCTCTATTCCACCGCATCCACCGCATCCACCGCATCCACCGCATCCATCGCATCCCCCTCCACCCCTCTATTCCACCCCATCCCCCTCAAGTAAAAGTTATCAAATTATCAAATTATCAAATCCACACCCACACACATACACACACATACACACACATACACACACATACCCACCCACACATACACACACATACACACACATACATACACATACACACACATACCCACCCATACATACACATACACACAAACATAAATAAATACTCATAATTGAAATGAATAATAATAATAATACATGATACATAATACATGATACCTATTTTTTATCCTCGAGTGTATATATATACCCAGCTCTAATACTACTACAACAACAACAACAACAACATCAAAGTTAAATTTGTTTTCCACAAAAGCTCAGAGGAAATTTGTTAACATGTGTGTGAAGAAGAAGAAGAAGAAAATATCTTATGTGTATGTATTTTGATACACTTTCTCCGCTGTCAAAAATCCCACATGATTCCCTATCATGCCGTTCCCTTCCCTTCCTCTTCTTTCCCTTCACTATTCTTATCACTATTATAATCACTCATCTCATCTCCATCCATTCCATCTCTTCCTCTCCTATCTCCTCAGTCAAATCCCTCCAAGCCCCATAAACCTCACGATTTTCCGGCTCCCCTAACAGCCGCAATCCAATCCTCCTCTCCTAGAGCCTTAGCCCCCATTCCCTCCTTGAGAACTTCCAAAACCTCTTGATCATTCCTTGCATCATTAAGTTGACTTTCCAACGATCCAAAAAGCGCCACGGCGGCCCTAACCAATACGCCATCACCTTCAAAAACAACCAAATCCCACAATCTACTTGCATTATCAAGAGATATCGAACTGGTAAACAAGGAAACAAACGTATCGCGGAGATAGACATCCGGGTCGAGCTTTAGCTCATCCGAGGTGAGATGGGAATGAAGACGAGGGAATTTTTGGGAGAGGGTGGTAAGAAAGAGACTGTAGACCCGAGAGATGGCGCCAGGGTCATTGGTGTGGAAGGAGAGTGGAAGAGGTCGATTGAGCATGTTTGAGAGGGCTTGAAAGGAGGATGAAGGGTTGGGCAGGTTGAGAAGAAGTATGGCAGCGATTGTCTGTGGTAGCATTAGTTCTCTGTTCTCGATGACCACGGCAAAGTGACGGGAAGCTATAAACTTACACTTGTTCCAGGTACGTAACCCACATCGCTCCTGTACATGGAATAAGCTTTGAGGACATCCGTCAAAGCCACATGCAACGGTCCCTCGGGTTGAAATATTCGTAATTCAGGATATGTTTCCTTGACATCCCTCTGGATACGTTCAAGCCAACCCTTCTTCCTCTCTTCCTCTGCGCCTAGTTGAGAACCACTCTTGATTGTCGTCTCTAGGGCTTGAGCTCTTCGAAGAGCAGCGGTATACGATGCATCTGATAATCCTAGTGGATTTCCAATCGCCTTTTCCCATACAGCGCCACGACTCCTTGGTGCTATTCCTCTCCACCAAAGCTCTCTCGTTCTTCGCTGTTTTATCACATCATCCCAATTGGGCAAAACATGTTCTTCCCAAATTCTCAACAGTGAACTTGCTGTGTCATCTCTGCAGGTGGATTGGCTATTCTTTTCGGATTCTCTCTGGCGCTCCACCTTCTCTGCTGATGCCATCATCTTTTGATACTCCTTAAGATGTCGTCTTTCCTCGGCTGGATCCTTCGGGGGGAGCCAAGATGGTCTCGTTCTCGAGAGAACAGCTTCCTTCTCTTTTGATATGGGTAGCGGATCGATCATAAGTTCAGTTTTTCGCAGGGGAGGCAATTCAGCGAATGATGATTTCACTCGCGTTGGTTTCGTAGAACGTGCATAGTTACGAGGGTCCCCTGATCCCCTCCTTTCCTCATCCTCCGCATGTGCCTCTAAGGCTTCCGTCAAAGCCTTTGCCTCGTCGCTCAAATCCGACAAAGCTTCATTCCAACTCTTTGCTCGAGGCTTGCCAGAATTATAATAATTGGTTGTAAAGTTTCCCGTTGTTGCTCCCCGTATCAGGTTAGGCCTTGGTGATCTAAGTTCTCCCTGTTCCGCTGGTTTAGGAGAAGTTCCGTTTCCCAGTGGCTTCACCCTTTCCTTCGCGGGCCTCTCTGGGCTTGTCGACGCCGATGGCGCCGCACTCGCTCGCTCTTGAGGAGGTCGTGGTGATATTGGCACATTTTCCAACAGGCACTCGTCGGGCACATCATCTCCATCATCCTCGTCGCATTCCTTCTCTAACTCCTGTATAGTTTTTCGTTCTCGATTCGAGACCCAACTGCCCCTTCTTCCCTTTCCGGAACCTGCGGAGGTACTACTCCTGGGGCTAGTGGCCGAGAGATTGGGGCTCAAACTTCGCTGTCGCGCAAGTGTAGTCGGTAATGCAGGTGCATTGGGACTGCCTAATCCTCTTCTCGTCCTGGCTGATGAGCTGGGCACAGGGACAATTGCCAAGCCATCCGATGCGGCACTTCTTATCTGCGACCTCAACGTTGGATAACCGGGACGAACTTTGGTAGATGATGTCAAATCTCTTGGAATCCTAGTATTTCCTTGCGTGGCGGACATTGGAACCCTTGGGTGTTTTTGGTGCCTGGCTTGACTGCGCAAATCCGTGGTAAAGGTAGCAGAATATGGATTTGTCGACATCTTGACCGCGAAATCCCCAATTTCCGAGCCAATTCTTGATTCGTCATCGAGTCCAATCTCTTCGAAATGGTTCACGTCCGACAGGATCTCGTCGTTATCGGATTGGTATGAGGAATGGAACGAAGATGACTTGGAAGATTTCGACCCGGATAGCTCGGGAGGTGAACCAGGCATAGATGTTGGCCAATCCGCATCACTTGAATAGCTCATCGCATCTTCAAAAGATGGAGTTTGCGTTGATCGGGGTTCTCGTAAGGTAGCTATTTTGGCGGTATTGAGTTGACAATTGGGATGAAGTGGAGTGTTCGATGATTGGCCGTTTCAAGAAGAAGAAGTCGAAGAAGAGATGAGAAGAGATGAGGTGAGATGAATACCTGCCCCCCCCTTGATTATATTATGTTATGAATTAAGGGGATCAACAGGTATCTAGCTGGGGTGGTCGGAGGCTAGTTTCGAATGAACCTTAGGGCAAACGAGGGTAAAACAAGCCAAAGAATTGCAAAGTCTTGGTGAAAGTTTGAATTGAAGATGGGAAATGGAAGTGAAGAGAAGAGAGGTGAGGAGAGGTGAAGTAGATTGAAATGATGGAAGAGAAGGGTTTCAAGGTCAATCGATTGAATTGGATTGAAGGTAGAGAAAGAGAGAGAGAGAGAGGAAAATAAATGAATGAATGAGTGATTATGTGTTGATAGATTTGTTGTTGTTGTTGTTGTTGTTGTTGCTGTAGAAGCTGTCGATGTAACTCTCAGATGGTGATATCCTGTTTATTGATGATGATGATGATGATAATAATATATGTATGATGATGTTATTTTTGGGGTTGGAGGGGCCGTTATAAAAATCGATTTTATTCGTTTGGGTTTCGTTCAATTAAAAGGAAAGAGGAAGAGGAAGAGGAAGAAGAAGAGGAGGAAGAGGAGAAGGATGAGGAAAAGAAAGAAAAAGAAAGAAAGAGAGAGAATGAGATTGAGAGAATGAGAGAATGAATTGAGCCGGACACAACAAGACAAGAGAAGTAAGAGAAAGCAAAAGATCTTTCTCTCTTTCTGTCCTTCTTTCGTCACTGGAGGGAAGTGTTCGTTTTTAATGAAAATAATATTAAGGAATTAAGGAATTAAGGAATTAAGAAATTAAGAAGTCAAGAAATTAAGAAATCAAGAAGATTAGTAAGTAGGTAAAGAGTAAATGAGTGACAGTAGGGATCCAGATGAGGTGGGGGAGGGTAGGAATAGCAATGGGAAGCGTGGGACGAGCGATAACCCAATGCGGCAAATATCACAGGTAATCCATAAATCCTCCTCCTGCTGATGATTTATCAATCCACCAGATCCATCGACGAGGAATGATCTAACCCATCGAACTTCTAACGTGTTTTAACTTGTCCATGAACTTACTCTGGATGCCAATGGATTAAGGTTATTCTTAGTCCTACGCGAGTCCTCTATATGTAGTATTATCACCGATCATTTCTTGGATCAAGACTCTTTTTGACCCTTCCAGTTCCTCGTCCTCTTCCACTTCCTCGTCCTCTTCCTCTTCCCCTGACTTGGATCTATTTTGAGGGGGGGAGATGCGTTGTGTGGATGAATGAACAATGGATGGATGGATCCTCTCGATATCCTCGAGTAAATTTGATAAGTTGGCAAGGGCAAGGATCCAATTTGATACCGGTTTAATGCTTGATAAGGGATGAGGGGGAGAGTTATTTAAGTGCTCGATACTGTCTCTCTCTCTTGAGTGGGTCGTTGAGTGTGAGTATGAAGTTCTACTCATTTTCAATTCTCTCTCTACTCGATGCATTTTCGACATCTCAATACACAGCAGAAATATGAATTTTCCATACGGGCCTCTTCAACAACCCGCTAAAGAAAGGGGGGTTCGATTCCGCCGTGCTACTTATTTACCATTCAAACTCCAGCGCCTGTCACGAATCCTAAAGGATCAATGAACTCTGCATTCATTGATTGACATCGACCTACCTACCGTAAATGAACCCTCGAGTATACACAGTGGAGAGTATGTATATATACGAGTATGAAAGAACACAATCCAAAAATGCAACACCACACCCAACCTGATTTTCAATCAATGCACAAGTGTCGTATCGTGCATGCATTGGATGCAGTATGTCTCGATCGTGATAATGACGACGATGATGACGATGAAGGCTTGTTTTTTCCCCGTTGGAATGCGATGCGATGCGTTTCAAGGTTTAGGTATGTACAGGATAGTAGTAATAGTATTCCCCCCCCCCAAAACCCCCCTCTTAACTCGACTTGTATCTATCCACCAACCTACCAACCTATCAACCTATAGGCTAAAGTAGATTCCCCAAAGATAAAGTTAAGATGAAACGCTTTTCCGACGGAAAACCCCTATCCTATCCTATCCCTTCATCCATCTCACCTATCATTCAATCGAACGATAAGGATAGTAATGATGATGCTCGAGGAAGAGAAAGAGAAAGAGAAAGAGGAAGAGAAAGAGGTTATTGAGATTGAAGAAAGGTAAGAGATTCGTTTACCTATTGTATTCAAGTACTCTCTACTCAAATACTCTGTAGCGAGCAGATAGATGTCTAAAACCATCTTAGATATCTCTACGAGTAGACTCTAATACACATACTCTCTACATGTAATATACTCGAGTATATATCTTTGATGAAGCTAATCTCAATTCATAACCTATGTTACAAGCCATCTTTCTCAAATTTTCAAATTCTCAAATTCTCCATAGGATATGATAGGTACAAGATTTCAAAGAGTCAATCTTAAATAAAGTTATTACTTCTACTCTACAGGGTGGGATTAATGGATGAAATAAATTGTGGCTTCAATAATACCTGTCAAGACTCGAGAGTCAAGACCTACCTGTTTCGTACGTGGTGGTCTGCGGATAAATCCTGTATCCATATATATGAGATATCTCTGCTCTACAGATGAACCATGTCTAAGAGACATGTGCAGTGCAGTGCAGCGCTCGAGGATAGTCATGATAACATCATGACTATCCTATAACCATCTACATACGGTACCCTTCTTCCCAAGCTCCAACGCCTTGTATATTAATCGAAATAGAGACTTGCAACATCAGATAACTTTGTTCCGTCTCCCGCTCAATCTTTGCTTCTTTCGTTTCGTTGCGTTGCGTTGCGTTGCGTTTCGTTTCTTCTCCCACTTGCTCGGTACCAAATTACCAAGACCAGATGATCTCGAAGATCAATCCTCAAATCATCCCTCTAGTCCTGTACTCGAGTAATTCATTGCTCGAGTAATCTTTGGGGGGGGATGGGGCAAGGAAAAGGGATGGACGGCTACTCGTGGTGCGCTAAACTCAACTGGCTTTAGTACCTGACCACTAATGAGCGTGAGCTGCAGGAGTCAAGGTCGAATCATCTATCGTTCTCCATCATCTAATTTCGGTTGGCCCACCGGCGACAGCGGGAAGAAGACGAGACCCGGTAAGCTTGGGGTTTTCATCGGGTCTAGACTCGAGACTCTAGACCCGGTAGACCTGGATGCCATTATTGCGGCCAATTTTCTTTTCTCGCTTCTGGCCATGGGTCCTGGTTCGGTTCCTGATCTTTGCGTCGGGCTTGCGTCCGAAAAGGGTCGACTTGTCTCTGGCGACTTTCCTGTGAGACCGCGCACTGTGAAGCATGTGTACAGTGGCTCGAATTTCAATATATACATTTCTGCTTTGCTTCTGGGCGCTTCTCAATGGGGAGTCCTAATAGATGTACGGAGAAAAATTGCCTTCTAGATTTGCAGAAATATCGAACCATGGTATCGGCGCGGATGGATTTCGGCCGTGGAGGATGCCTAATGAGATGTTGAAAAGGGAGTGAACCTTCAACGAAGTGCTTCTCCCCTTATACAGACGCGAATGTCATCCCAGACCTATGATCTTGGGTATCTCTAACCGGAACTCTAACAACGCCCGTCCCATATTTCCCCGCCATGTATGATATGAATTCTGGATCCCAGCCTCAAAAGTAGCCATGTGTCCTTTCTTCAGAAGAATTTTACACCCTGTTGATCCTCTTGTCCAAAAACCTGTGCCTTTCCCCTCTTCACCAATATCGCTAATGCTTTTTGTAATATTTCTGCATCCAGGCCATGGAAATCTATCATCATTCACACATTAGCATACTTTTTTTCTTCTTCCTTCTGAAAGAGTTAGGAGAAAAGCGAAACAAGTCACATACCAGCAGTTCTCCCCCCTTCCCCCTCGACCAACTCATAAAGCGTCAACACACTTCCCTTTTGGCCCGTATTCTCCACCCACTCCTCAATGACCCTCGCCCAATCCTCCGGTTTCCTCCACCAGACCCAACATGCATCTGTCCCCCCTCCAGAAGGCTTCCCATTACCAATCCACTCCACCCTCCCCTCCTTCTTCATAAACTCCAACACCTCCCTCAACCCTTCCTCATCCAATCTCCTATTGATCCTCTCATTCTTGAATAACTCGGAAGATAAGAACGTGGAAATGGTAAGACGGAAGAGCTTGTGAAATGCGAAATAGGACAGGACTAAATCGCTCCATTTGCGGAGTTGGGCATGGAGGGTTGAAGAGGTAGGCTGGAGGGTGAAGAAGGGGGGGAAGGAATGTTCGCGGGGAAAGTGAAAGGCTTTGGTGGGTATCTGGGGTTGGGGGGTACTCATTTTTCGAGTTGGAACTGAGGGCAGGTATATCGATAGGTGAGGAAGAGATAGAGATAGAGAATGAGAATGAGAATGAGAATGAGAATGAGAATGAGAATGAGAATGAGAATGAGAATGAGGAGATATTGTACCGAGATGGCGGAGGGGGATTTTGTCAGCCTTACATAGTCCGTGCACTGTAAGGCTTAAGGTTCCATCTTGAAATCACTTCATTTCTGGATCCTCTGAAAAGACAAACACAAACACAAATATGAAAATAACAATACTATACTTCACTTTAACTACAAATAACGATGCTATCTTCAATATCACCAATGATCAAATAATACATCAGTCTCATCTCTACCCTCATAAGCAATCTCCTTCTCCTTCCTTCCGTTCGCACCAACCCTTACACACCAAGGGAACCCCGACAGCTTTTCCTGATCAAATGTAAAGGAGCTAGGCAAAGGATACGCTTTCGACAATGCAGCTACCCTATTTCCAATGTAGCTTTCAGTTGTCGAGATACTTCCATCTGAAAGTGTAACATTGTCACTTCTGACAGTCAGTCCAAGATTGTTATCGAGATGGCTGAAGACTTGAGAGTTGATGGCGGAGGGGCGTGCCGTTAGGAAATTGGTGAGATAGGTACGGTATGTGGATGCCCACTGGAGAGAAAGATGGAAAGTTGGTTTTTACTTTTCATACGGGAAAGGGTTCAAGTAGGAGAGACTTTGCATGAGTGTGGGTGTCAGATTGTAGGTAGTACTTACATCTGGCTTTATAAGACTCGCTGTAGTATTGTTGGCGACTCCAATAACCGCATCAATACCAAGTAGTGCTTGATAAATGGGAAGATTTGTCTTTTGAGAAAGAGAGGCAACATCATCATTGTTGGCTCTTGACATTGCGACTGCTAGCTCGACAATATATGCCAATTTTTCATCGCTGCTTGAATAAGTTTGTTGCGACTTCCCTTGAAAGGCTTGTGCTTTGATAGTGCTTGTCTTTCTAGTTGTTGGTTATATATAATCCTCATCTTTTTGAGATTGATGGAGAAAATACTTTTTGGTTCATTCCGGCAAAGTCGGGATTGGTATTGCTAGGAAGTTGATTGGCTTTGATGTTAGAAAAGCTGTGCAGTTTTCGAAAGTGGCATATGTGCACTTACTCCCAGATATTCTGTAATTTGGTTTTGCCTCCATAACCAGCATCAGGTTGATCGAAAATAGCCTTGAAAATGGCACAGTTATTGCTGGTAACTTTGCTTACAAAGAATTCTTGCAGGATTGGTGGTTCATCTATTGTCATTAATCTCGTGATATCACGTCGTTACGGGTATTGAAACAAACATGTACAGACAGAATCTACATTAAAAGCTAGATGTAGAATTAGTTTATGCACTCTGTTGGTCAATGATGATCGAAAACTTACTAGGGGCAACTGCTTTCCAACTACTTCCTAATCCGGTCTTTGTATAGCCAACCGCATTGGAACTTATCAAATGAGAAGAAAGTGCACTATCTGTGACTTTTGTAAAGCCAAGCACGGGAAAAGCTGATCCGTTCAGAGGTATGTCTTGTGAAACATACCAATATTGTGTTTGGGGTCCTGCTGTACTAACTTGGATCTTTGTGATTGATTTATCATTAGCTAAAATACTTGTTTCTAGATTTGTATATGATATCTTGGATTGAATACGCACCTGGGATAGAAGGAACTTCTACCGAGTTAAAAATACAAGAATTTGCAGCATCGAAGGAAGTAAATGATTCTGCACCTCGCTTGGATAGCTTTTGGTTCCAATGAGGTGTAGATATCCGACCAGCTATCGGTGGTGGCAAATACCGACTTTTAAGGCTGATGGTGTTGGATGGAGAGATATCACCGGAGCCAGAGTATTGGTGACACGTGGAGTAGATTCCTCCTGTGATTGCTGAGCAAGCTGGAGATGGACTTGATGGAGTGGGAGAAATTAGAGCAGAGTCTATTGGACTGCTCTCTGTAGTATCTAGTGGGAATATTTCGGATGGACCGGTTGCTTCAGATAGAGATGGTGTAATGGTTTCAGACGCCGTCAAATCTGAGGGGGAAGGTGCAATTTTGGACGCTACGGAAAATGCGAGGGATCCGATCGAAATGGCCTGAGATAAATCCGGGCCTGAAGTTGAAGTGATGAGGTCAGAAACCGATGGACCTGAGGCGAGGGGCGATTTCAAGCTGTGCAGGATCTGTGAGAGATCGCGTAGTAATTGCATGGGGAGTAGTTTCCGGATCTGAAGTCGATGTGATGGCCCCAAAAGTCAAACCGGATGAACTGAATGGAGGCGGCGTGATTTCGGGTTGTATGGAGGATGTAAGAGATCCACTCGAAATTCCAGGAGCTATTGATGAGGCATGAACTGTATTACTTTCCTTGACATTGCTAGATTGAGCAATGGGATTTGATGATTCTACGAGAATCGATGAAGTGGGAGCCGAACCGATGACAGATGTCTAGGTGTAACCTCGAGGACAGAGCTATAAACTGCGGATGGTTTGAATATTGTGTTTGTTCCTAATGACAAAGATCTGGTTTGAGTGGATACTGATGAGTCTGGAGTGATGGAGACTGGCACATTCTGACCACTGGTGATGGCGCCAGTTCCTGATGAGGCTGGAGCTGACTCAAAGTTGTGAATTTTGGTACCTAGGTTGTCTTGGGGGTTTTTTGGTGGCCTTAGACACTTCTCTGTTTCCCAGAGCTACAGAGACAGGAGGTGCTTGAGGATCGAATTCATTGATGATGGTATATACTTCTCCATTGTTGAATGCCAAAATTCCCCAATAATTTCCTGGGTTGGAGGGCTCAATGCATTGAGAGATGATGTCTTTTGAAGCTTCCATACAGTGCTCGAGAGTCGAATTGGAACTATCGCTACGCTCGAAGGATACCTACATACATTAATATGCTTAATTTTATATCTCCTCAGCTTCTTACTTTGAGGTTTGAGTAGCTAATACTCCCTGAAGTTTTCCCCCTCACATCTTCCGAACAGAAATGCGAGATTTTTCCATCGAAATTGAGAAACGCCATCAGTTCTTCTCCAGATCGATCTCCAGAAGCCCTGATGTGATCATTGCAAATGGCAGCCAAAGAAGTAGAAATAGAAGAAAGAATGAAAGTGGTCCCGAGGACAAACTTGATATGTGGCCATAGTAAAGACTGTATATGGCACCGACAGCAGAAAAGAATGACTGGAAGTAAGTACCAAGAGAGAAGGAGGATCGAAGAGAAAAGAGAAGAGACAGAGAGACAGAGTGTGGATGGTTCAATTAAGGTCTAGCAAGGGGCCATCTTCACGTATCTTATATGCCATGCCAAACCGGAGTTGGATCTTTGCAACCCCCAAGATTCCCCATGACTCTCCTTCTCATCGTTACCGAAATGAAGCTGCTGAGTTTGGTGTTCATAGGAAGGAGATTTTGCAGTAACTTTCCTACCGCACAAAGACCAAAAGAAAACTGTGAATCCGTCATTGGGAATAGCATGTATAGCATGTATGGCATGAAAGGTTCGCATGGAATTTCACGATTCTGAGAAATTGATATAATAAAATTCTCCATGTATTATCATCTTTTGATATGTTTGGAAGAGCATGTGTTCTGTACTGGCTGTGTGAGTGTGTGGGTATGTGGTTTTCGGATTACTATGTATAATATTAACACAGAGTATAGGTACCATACCGCTACAAGTACCACACCGAAGAATATATGCCCTGGGGGTTGAATCTTGCATGCCGGAATGACTTTTGTGTGTTGCACTTCTTTGAAGTCGCGACCAGTAGCACATATCGCGATGTTGGAGTTTCTTTGTGCCGAAACTTTTGCACCCTTCGTCTCTCGGATTGTCCATTCTATTCTCTACAGAATATGATATGAGATGCCACCTACTCAGCACTCAACAATTGAGGTTCAAGAGTCGAATTTACAACGAGAGAAATGTTGGATCACAACGTAAAATACGCCTTCCTTTCATTGAAATCATCGGTTTCTTTTCTTTGTTGCACAATCCTTAAACTCCACCAGCTCTGCTGAATGAATTCACGTCTACTCCTCCTCATTTCATGGAATCAAGATGTCTAACACGACCAGCTTCATTGCAAATTCTTACCCAATCCATTCTTTGTTTCGAAGGGCCTTCCTATTCAATGATCAATCTCGAAGATTAAGTCGCCTGGGTGATACAGTAAGTATCCTCCTTCTTTGAACTTCAAATTAACTATAAACTATCACATGAGTTAGTTAACGTTAAATCTCATCATATTTCGCATCGGAGATTTGCTTTAACCATTTGTCTCCATGGCTAGAATTTAATGAAAGTATATTCTTATTGCATAAGTTAAGTTGTTATACCTGATCTACTGTATGATTACATACCTAGTAGATATGCAGTGTGTTTATCATCTCATCATTTTCTTTTTTAGCAAACAAAAGAATATATACTTCGCAGCATCGATTCATTACAAGGACCACCAAATTGAATATGAATTTCAACCACCTTTGGCCTATGAGTATTTAGAACTTGAATTGTGGACTACAGAAGTATCTACTCGTACTCTAGTGTATGTTTTTGGCCTAACACCTATCTACTGTAGTGCATTATCTCATCACAGCCTTCTAGAAGCTTCAATTCAAATCTATGCTTAGATTGTCACATATGTGACAATTTTGGAAATCTCCAAGACTTCAAGTTGTTGGGGGGAGGGAAGCTATTTTTGTCTTTGCTAAACTTAATTAGACAATCTTTATACTAGAAGAAGATTAAAAGTTGTCAAGACATTGATTTGTCTAATGCGTATCCTCTCTTCAAAGGGATATACTTGATGAGTAGGCGCTTGCTAAGCATGAAATCAAATCATCTGCTATATGTAGAATTCCGAAGAAGTTTTGCCACATTTGCTATGGCTAAAGACGAGTTGGTCGGAAACTTCGTTCATGCAACTTCGTTCATGCACCTTCGTTCATGCACCTTCGTTCGTTTCGACAGAATATGCTTAGAAAGGAGGAGCAAAGACCATACCTGGATACTCCGTGTGCAAAGACGGTATCTATGCCTAGAGGCCACCCCTCTCGCACTAGCACTAATATCTAGGTATGAAATAATGCTTCGTTGGGTTTCGAAGTTGCGATTTCTCGAGAATCAGATACACTCGTACCCTCATACCATCATACCCTCTCACATTCTCATCCCTCGTACCATCGTACCTAATCATACAAGCATAACAGGTACACAAAGATTCAAGATGGTAAAGAACATGATGCTCTGTGTTGGTAATCTTGACCTATACTTCGTAGTTCTAATGTTCACTTCAGACCTACCCACGCTACCAACCTTCGACGGCTAATTGGTTGTTAGCCGAGGTCCTTGGGTCTGTGTACACGCTATACCACTTTGGCCTTAGCGTTTCTGGTAATGACAGTTGGCTCTATACGTGTATATTTATCGATTCTTGGTAATCCAAAAGAACAAATGATCTTTTCCGTCTTGGAAGAGATTATCACAAAGGATAAGTGCTAAGGTCAGGTTAAGTAAATCATCATGTTAATCAGTCTAGCAGGTCAGCCTTGCAATCCTTCTACTGGCTGGTCGGTCATCTCAAAGAGGTTTGACATCAAGCGCGCCAGGAGGTACAACCTTGGACGCATAGCATATGTGTTTGTCGAGTATCGGACGCATGATGCACAGAGATGATACAATCTTCAGATCAAGCAGATGTCTATATGCTCATTATTGGGAACCATTGCATTGATGCGATCGGGCATGGGCATGGGCATGGGCGTGGGATTGAGGACTCAGCTACGGGTTTCAACACTAAAAGGGGCTACTAGACCTTAGCCGGCGATCCCTGGTATCCGTGCTCTTGGAGGTACTACTTCTTTGATGTTTCACTAGTAACGATCCTCCCCATACACGAAGGAAGTATCTTTCGGTACTTCGGCTTGGTTCTCCCATGAGTGTTGCCAGGTGAAAGCTAGAAGGTTCAGGTCAGATGTGGACCGGTTTACAAACGGAATAGTCACTACTAATGCTATCTAATTCCGTCCTCTCATTTCATTCCTTTAGAGTTCTCGGAAGGAGAATACCTATTTAATAGCAAGCCCCCCAAGGTCCTCTTTGCTTTCTTGTTCACTTCAGAATTTCGCCGTCGATCGTTCCCGTCGTCAGCAAGCATGGCTTACTCTTCATTGTCGCTCGTTGTTTCCGCGGTGGTTTTGATATGTTACCTTTCTTATGGACGTTTTTTCAAGAAGGAAAAGTTACCTGAGGGGACCAAGTCACTGCCGGGTCCGAAAGGTAAGATTGAACATGCAAGATATATCGTTGGCGAATTCTTATTGATGTTTTACTGCAGGATATCCGATTATTGGGTCAGTTCCGGATCTGGACCCTAAGAATCCATGGATGAAAATGTTCCATTGGAGCAGGGAGTATGGTTCGATATTCAAAGTCAATTTGAATGGGGATAATACCGTTTGGATTACCTCCCATGCGATTTGCGAAGACTTGTTCGTAAAGAGAGGAGCCATCTACTCAGATAGACCATTTATTGCGGCCATTGGAGAAGATTGTAGATTCACCAATAGATACATTCCCCTCTCTACTTACGGAGGTATGTCTCCCAAATTTCCACATTTCTCCACCTCATACTAACACCGCTCCCTCTCCCCAGACGACATGAAACGCATCAAAAACTGGATGAAAACCACCATGTCCAGCATGCCCCCCGACCGCCTCAGGTCCCTCTCACAAAAAGGCGCCGCAACATTCGTAACCCGCCTCATCGCCGAACCGCACCTCTTCAAACAATTCTGCGAAGAATCCACCTCGCAAATCGCCGGCGAAATGGCCTGGAACGATTCCCGTCTCTCCACGGCCAAAGAAAGCATCATGCGCGCAAACCAACTCCTCCGCCGCATCTCCGGCGACGGCGACATCCAGAACAAACTTCCCTTTCTCCGCAAGCTTCCCAACTGGATCCCCGATTTCTTGCAGCCCTGGAAAGTTCAGGAGCGCGTGCGTTTTCAACGGGAGAGAAATTTTTGGTTTGGCGAGAAGGAGGCTGTGAGGAAGACGGTTGAGAGTGAGAAGGCGCCTAGTAGTTGGATGTCGAAACACCTTACCACGCCTACCACCCCCAACCTGGACGAGGATAATACGTATTCGGTGGGTATGTTGGCATTGATTGGAAGTATCCTCACTTCATCGCCTATCCAAAGCTTTTTTCACGCCATGATTGTTAGCCCGGAGTGGCAACTTAAGGGACAAGAGGAGGTTGATAGGGTGTGTGGGGACCGACCACCATGTTATGAAGATATACAGAATATGCCCGTAGTAAGGGCGATCATCCGGGAAATATTCAGATGGAGAAGTCCTGCTCCCGCAGGTATGCATTCCCTTTTCTCTTTCACTGCTACCTGACCTTCCGCCTTCAATCTAATTAAAATAAAACCCAATATAAACCCTTCCCCAATAACTAACAAAACCGACCAGGTGTCCCCCACGTCTGCAAACAAGACGATGTATACGATGGATATTTCATCCCCAAAGGTACAATCTGCTTCGCCCTCGAGTGGGGCCTCTGCCGCGATGAAACCCTCTACCCCGATTCAGAGAATTACCGCCCCGAACGCTGGCTCTCCCCGGAATTCCCCACCTACCGCGAACCCCTCACGCATTTCCCCTCTATCAAATCGCAGCATGGATTTGGCTGGGGTCGACGCGCTTGTATCGGACAGGATCATGTGGAGATGGTGCTGTTCACGATCATCGCGACGATACTGTGGAGTGTGGATGTTCGTAAGAAGAGGGATGAGAATGGTGTGGAGATCGAGGTGCCGTGGTATGATTATACGGCGTATGTGATTGTGAGGCCGGAGTGGTTTGCTTTTGATGTGGCGGAGAGGCGGGGCAAGGGCTTGGATGCGCCGAGTAGGGCTGCGTTGTTGAAAGAGAGGGCGGATATGGATATGGTTAATGGGGAGGATGGGTATGTCAATGGAAAGGCGGTTGGGTATGAAAAGAGGGAGATCTCGTTAAATTGAACTTTTGGTTATATATGCGGGGGACAACAGTGCGTAAAAATGTTAAATTGGAAATTTGATTTTATCGCTATTGCCAGTTCATGCTCATGTCAAAGATTCCTGCATAAGAAGTATTTATATACAAATACAATTTTGATGTTACCTGCCCTTGCGGTATGTCTCTTCTCGGGTACAAATTGGGAAAAGGGTGTAAGTCGAGAGACCGATATCATGGCTTCTATCTCCTCTACTTTGTTAGCTAGCCTTATGTTTTACCGTTAGTCCTGAGGTCCAGGCCGAAGAATAAAGCGATATCATCACCATATTGCCTTGTTCAAAATCCGAAACAAGAAAAACCAAGCCGCAAGTTCCACGAACATATACACCCGAAAACCCTCACGGTCTCCACTTATTTTTAACCCTCACACATGCGACGACAACCTCACCTCACCCTTCCCACAAGAACCACACAAACCCGTTCCTCACCACCAGCTCTATGAACGCAATTCAAGACTCCTCGGAAGACTCCCCAAAAAACCAAGAAGAGAACGGCAAAACTATGGCGTCCCATAGAAACCCGGATTTCCGTGCGTTTTTTCGTTTACATGTTTACACGTTTACACCAACCCAACAGCCACTCAAGCCGCGGCCTAGCCAACTGCACTAAAGCGGCTGTTGAGTTGATGCTGCAGGTTAGCGATTCTGGGTATATATTAGGAGGGAAGTTTGGGTGCTTGTTGTTTGGCTACATTAAGGTATGGACGGATGCAGTGAATATTTTGGAAGGATGACTTTTTGATGTCGAGTTGATTGGTCAAAAGCGCATTCTGCGAAAGGAACTCAAGGAGTGCGTTTCTCGCGCCAGGAGATGTATCGCATCGGTGACGTTAGCAGATGAATAGATGATATATGCGGGAAAGAGGAAGTGAAATTTGAAGAGCGTTGAGAGTTCCATTGTCTATGATCATCTGTTGATTGCTGTCTTTTATTTTGTTTCAGCATTATCACCATCACCTACCTCCTACTACTGCGCACTCTCATTGAACTTAGCTTGCCCTCCTATTTTCACTCGAATATCCATGGCGCCGCTTCTGTTCGAGGTGCCAATAATTCCTTTTGCTCCGAATGTTGCAATGCTAGTTTTTCAAGACATGTTTATTGCTTCAAGACAATAGACTGCTTTGATTTTATCGATGATGTTCCTCATTAAGAAAAGGATACGCCTAAAGGGGTGCTTCTTGGGCTAGCTGGGTGATTGATGGCGATCACAGGAGATCATGGATGATTGATTACTCGTAGTGGGTCGAAATAAGAGCGATGCGATGTGGTTCAGCCTCTCTAGAGCGAGTGGGAAGCCGGACCCATGGTTTCGTGGTTCTTCCGTCATCATGATATGTTACTGTTGTTGTTGTTGTTGTTGTTGATGTTGTTGATGGTGGTGGCTGCACATATCACGAACCAGCTCTAAATCACCATTTTGAAGAGGATGCTGGATTCACGTGATCTTTTCACATACGCCACCAGCGCTTCCAATCTCCAAGAAATGATGACAGGCGCTTGGGCCAGCGGGAATCCTGTACTTCTACTACTGGCGTGCGAGCATGACAGGAAGGGGTACATACACACGCACACAGCCTCCGATATCTACTAGGGTTCGGTTATTTTACGATCCCCTGGTGCAATTAGGGCTATTTGCTCGACCACATTTTGTTGTTCAGTCGTAATATACATCACCCTTCATCTCCCTTTTTCTCTGCGAATAGTTGGTCGAGTGAGCTATACTTCCATCTTGATGACGAATTCAACCCGGTAGAGATGCCGTAAATGGGCTTCTATTCTTGTTACGGATAACAGACATGGTATGTCTATTCATGCGAGACCTTGTGCCGGCCATCTACATCTAGGGTGTGTGCCGGGGAGATGCTTGAACACTCAAAGTCTGATTAAAGCTTTCCCAGACGTCGGGTTGATTATGAATTCGAAATGCAATGATGATACATACTCTGTACATACCTACCCACATACACCTACCTGAAGCTCATGGGAGCCTTCCTATCGGTCGGATCACCTGAAACCATGAGACTTTCGAAGGTTTGGCAATTGACAAACTGCCGAGGGGTAATATCAAAACAATCTTGAAATAAGTCTACCTACCCTCAGACAAGGGAAACGTGGATATAAGGTTGATGATGGTTTTCGGTGCACTCCGTACTTAGAAAGTTCTCATCTACGAGTCGCATTTTGAAAAAACCTCTAGCTACCTAGGCATTTTCCAATCAACTTTACCAAATCAGGCATCTAAAGGATATCTTCATCCGGCCTCCTCAAACGATAGGAGTAGTAGGTATATTAACAACGGCACGCTTAGTATATTTATACAAAAGATCGTATCAGACTTTAGAAAGCTTTAAGGTCTCGAGGAAGTTTACATCTTCAATTGTTAATATCATGGATAATTCTGATGATAGAAATCATTTGCCAAAAAGCAGCGTTTGTATTCTTAACTTGGGGGGAGGGGGAGGG
>NGKF01000001.1:5511515-5535224 GCA_002162555.1 Monilinia aucupariae
AATGATATTATCAAATTTTTATATTTATAAAAAAATTCTAATGATGATATTTATATCATTGAAATTTTGAAATTTAAAAGTTCTTGATTTTCGTTAATTTTACTAGTAAAAATCAACAAAAAATGAAAATAAAAACTTAATCATTTTTATTTGTTATTTTCTCTTAGAATAAAACTATTAAAAAAATTGATTCATTTTTATATAAATTTTAATTGAAAATAAATAAAACTATTTAATTTCTTTTAGATTATATATATTAAATAATGTTAAACGTTGAAGGGTTTATATTGAATTTCGTTGAATTTTGATGTGATTTTGATCTTTGGCTAGTATGTGTTCGTTCGTACTGTACGCCGCGTACAATACATACACATTTAATTAAAACGAACCTTTCTCACTCTTCAATACCGGAGAGAGAGAAAGAGAGAGAGAGAGACGAATATGGGATAATCGAGGTTTATGATTCAAATCACTCCCATTCTATCGATGAGGGGGCTTCAGCAATTCCCCAAACTGGCGAATTGCTGAAGCCCCCTTATAAGGAGGTGAAAGAAGTGTACCCCCGATTAGACAGTTCCAACCCTGAAGACTTGCGCCTCGAAGATTGGCTCCTTGCACAACCAACGAATCCTATTCTATCGTCAAAACCATTGTGCGATGTTTTTACCAGGTCTAGCAGCGTTGACATCAATCGGCCGAGACTTATCTTCAAACACTACGAGAATGAAGCCAAGCTCTACCTTTCGCACTTCGCAGCGTTCCCGACCCCATATCAGAGCCGGGTTATCGGGAGATTACCATCGGCAATATACATGTCTCTTGCGTATATTACGTAGGACTCATGATGGTAACTCGGCACTTTAGGATAGTTGGAGCAAGAAGAGCGTCGAGATACCGGTGATGTGTGCTGGCGAAAGGGAGAGGATCATCCAGTGCTCTCTGCTCATCTGATGATAGAACTCTGCTATGAAGCCTACTTCGGCAGAATTCTACTTGGCAACATGTGTATCCTTAAGCCTTGCTTTTCCCTACAGGGCTCGTCCTCGGATTATCCCTCGTAGAAGGCGAAGCCCCCACCCATAAACATGAATCTTTCGATCACGTTTGCACGGTGCTTGAGAAGTTTCCAAGATTGAGCCCGCAAGCGAAACAATACCATGATATAGGGTTATTGTGTCGATTTCGCCCTGCGGTTGAGTTGCATCGACAACAATCACTCAAGGCACAGAAAGAAAGTAACAATCTGTATGTTGAGAAAATTATGACAATTTGGTCATTCAATGGAGGATCGCGTCAAGGGGATTCTAGCCCTGAGTTCCAATCGCAGTTGCAGCCTGTGCACACGACTGACCTGGTGATATTTAGAGGAATGGAGGGAGAAACTTACGCTACGGATTTCTTAGGGATTGAAAATGAAATTCAGGTGTGCGATGCCCAGATCGGGTATGATACTGGTGTTGCGGCTGACTTGATGTGGTTGTGCTATACTGCCGGCCCTTCCCGAGTCTTTTATATTCCATCATACAATAGTGCGGTCGGTCCATCCAACTCTACTCCGAATACTATCTATGGCGATCCGTATAGTTGGTGGTGTTTTGGTTGCTATTTCTTCGCATAAACGGACAAGCTTGGAATTGGGGCTGTTTTGGCTTTCCGACTGCCGGGCCTTGAGGTATCTTGTCGGATATCGACCAGGTACAAATATGGGCAGAAGAACTTTTGAGACCCCCATGCAGTGCGAGCGAAGTAACGATTAGTTGTGTCGAACCCGCGCCGATGGGTGAACACCGCAACAAGAGTGGTAGGCAGAAATGAATCTTTAGAGTTGCTTCAGTAAGTTCATTGCAGGCCAGGATCCAATGTTTACCAACTCTTCAGGTAATTGCTGGTCGCACCTTCCAAAATACACCACCTTCATCCACTGAATACCACGAGAGATTTCTGGACACATTGTGGAAAAGATGACGACGTTCCTAATGCTCCTCGAATATCTGCGAAGGGGGCCAAACCACTGATGTGTGCCTCACGCACAATAAAATTCAAAGATACACCTAGGAATCTTAAAAGATACATGCTTGCTGGGCTTCAAACGTTACTCCCTCCTACTCCGATATGGGTTACGAGGCAGTAAATTGGTACGGGGAAATCATCGCCGCTCGGCGCTGGACCAAGACTTTCCATATACATCTTTCAGGCTGCAAGCTTGACCGGTTGATTGGACTCTTGGAGAGATGTCATGGCGGCACACACCTGCTATATATCAAATCGGGGGCATTTGGGACTACATTCATGGATAGTGATCCATACATCGCAATGGATATACATACAGCTCTGCAGACTATACTGAGTACATCGGGGCTGAGAATCCAGGCAGAGATAACTATAGGTTTAGCAGGATTGTCTTTTCATACCCAACCAATAGACATTAGGATGTAATTCTTTACAGAGTCAAAGCACACAAGACCATCCTAGGGCCCCTGGCGTACACTAATAAGAGCCGTGGGCTGCAGGATTCTTCCACTCAGAGACCGCAAAACGATTTTGTTGCATACCTGCGTTCTTATTTTGCAGGCCTCATCCTGACAAGCAAGCGTTGAAACAATCCATACGTTGCAAGAGAATTTATCCGGTTCCTTTTTTCCCAGCCGCTAGATATTAGTTTTCTCAACCATCTGCTGGACTCTTCCACACAGAGCATATGAAAAAGTGATGTTGCATATCTCTTTTCATATTACAAGGCTCATCCTGATAAGCGTATGTATATTGCGTTTCCCTTGGAAGTAGTGGCGTGGTAGGGGCTCGTAGTGACGTTTAGCTTCAAGCTTGGAGGAGGTCCAAAGCTGCTATGGACTAACTTCCCGTTACTTGATGATTCAGATGTAGACCAATTCCATTCCCCTTCCAATATTCCGTTTCATATCCGCAACTATGCCTCTCGAGGGCGAACCCAACTAGTCGTTTATACCTATGGTGTATTCGGGTACTCAAATTACATACAGGTTGCCACTTCCTTTCGCACCAAGCCAGCCGAATTGGCGAGTCTTGCAAGTTGTCATTTTCCCCGAATATTGATAAAAGCCGTCTGTCTAATCACTGCAAATACACGAATCGAAACGAAATATAGCAGAAAAGAACAAGGTCATCTAAATTTCTTCAAGGCTATAGTAAGAATTCATTTCAAAATGGAGATACAGGGCTCATCCTGACAAGTGTAGAGGTCTCGGTCCATAGCTCCTACTACTGCTGCTACCGCTGCTACCGCTGCTACTACTGCAGACTTACGAATTTGCACCCCGAGTGGTCTTAAAGAACATCTAATCCTATTTCCCATGTATCTTTGTTGCACATCTTCAATCTAATATTGCAAGGCTCATTTTAACAAGCGTTGAAGTGCTACGCATAGCTTCAATAGCTTCCATATCTTCCATAGCTTCCATAGCTAAAAGTATGCAGCTCCAGCACCATTCACCGGGTAGATGAGTAGTTCAACCTTTCAAGACGGTCACTATGTGACCAATAATAATATTGTGAAGAATTCCTGTGTTCCGATACCAAAAGGGGGTAAAAGCTGAAGAATTCAAGCCTGCACTGCGCGGCAGAGTTGCATATTATCTGGCCTCACGAGTAGCCCACAACGCTATTTCGGAGCCATCCAGTATTAGCTTGGACTCTCTTCACGCCATCATTAGAGTTATCCCAGCCAAGAACTGCTGCAAATTCATGATTATCAACCACAAGACTCATCCCAACAAGCATCCATATACTATTAATCACCAGCCATACCATAAATCACCACTTAATCACCCCTGAAATGGCGTCAAATGTTCCTCGAAAGCTTCTCCATGGGAGCTACCGGGCGAATTTTATTGTAAATTTCGACTCTCAACCCGGACGCAACTCGTCTTTCGGTCTACCTTGACATACAATTCGTGTCTTTCCATATTTTGGGTGTCTGTACATCTTGCGGTCTTAGTGCATTGGGATTGAGGTTAGCTTCGCAGTCTTCACTGAGTTGTGTTCTGATGTATCATGGGGCATAATCTCTATTCTGAGGACGAGCTCTTAACTCATACTTGCGACAACTCTAGCTATCTTTGGTCAAGTGATGATTCAAATTGAACAATTTCGTCTGGCGGTGCTAAAATTGTAAGATTAGAGAACTTTGATACGAAAATCTGTTGTTATTTTCAGGATAATAAATGATCCACTGCCCTATACCGCATTCATCACTGAACCCACGACTACGACAAGGTGGACTTTCCAAGGTCCACGCCAATCTTACATACAATTTTGGATGCTGGTATCACTCCCTAACGATCTCCGAGTCCTCATTCACTTTCCTGCGATTGACAATGTTCTTTAACCAATCCAGTCCACACTCGGCGAACTCATGTTAGCACACGCATCACAGTCATGTAACAATTTCTGGCAATCTTTCAAGCATTCCACCTTGTCTTTCCTCTTAATCCCCGTGACCGAATCATATATACCACTATGGTCCGGCTTCGGCGTAGGAGGAAACCTCTCATGGATTCTCAATAAGCTTTCGTAAGCAGTCGGCTGTTGTGGTGATGAACTTCTTCTTGATTCAGGAATATGCAATTTTAAGTCTGTTTTCGAAAAAGAGGAATACTTATCCCGAATCACAAACAAGCTACCCTGAGCAGGTGAACTTGGTCCTGGTATTGTTTCTGAGATGCTTGGCGATATCAGAGGTTGCGTGATGTAGCTGTTCGATACACCGCCTATCGTATTGTGCTGAGGACTTGCGAAGGGCGATGGATTTGAAAGAGCGTCCTTAAAACTGCAGTGGGGGCTTGTAGGGGGCGACGGAGTGGAAATTGTAGCAGGATCTTTGCTAGCGTGACGGGTGGCAAGCGTCGACCAGGTGCTTGCTTCTTCTCCTTCACCCTCTATGGTCATTCTAGGACGGGCGATATCTTGTATCGATTTCAACCATGATTTTCTTTCTTGTGAGTGATTTGTTTCTACCAGTGGATTACCGAATATAGTGACCCTTCTCGATTTGACCAAGGTCTGTGAGCTTGCACGTCTTCGAACTCCGGTACATGATCCAATTGCAGATCCTATCGCCGAAGCATTTCCAGAGCGGGCAGGCGCTTTGGGGTGTACTTTGATGACACTTTTTTTTCGGTGAAGATCGGTTTCGGATTTCTGGCGCTTTGGAGTTATGGAATTGGAGTTGCTTAACCATGAGCATACTTTCTCCGGAGGGCTGATGGCCTGTTCGCTTAGCCATGAACCCCGCTTTATTGGGGTGGGAGTCATGCCGCTCAAAGTAGGTGAGCTCGGTGCAGTTCGAGCATCAATTCCAATACTATAAAGAGAGTGAGAGTGGCGGTTTTGATTGCTTGAAGGAAGCATACCACCCAAGAGATCAGGATCACGAATCGAGATAGATATATCTGGAAGTGGAGAACGCCACTCATTTGTCGGTTTCCTTGGCAGTGGAGGAAACGAGATCACATGGCTGTTAGGCAGTTCTTGCTGTGTGATTGTCATGAAATTGATATTATCCTCGTTTGTTTCCGATTCGCATTGCCATGACCATTTGCTAATGGACATCCGTGCATTTTTGGGATCAAAAGCACCTTTCTCCTTGTTAGGACGATGGTCTTGATTGGAATTAGTAAGGACTTGGAAGGATGGTCCCGTATCATCATGCTCGGGGATTATGGTAGCAACTGGTGATGGAGTGTTGCTCTGGCTAGAACAATTCGAGGAATCATTTTCGAAATCAACATGATCTCCCCCCGTGAGATGAGGGTTTTCCGGTGGATGATGTTCCTCCCAGATTACTTCGTGCACACTTGGTGTAGGCCCAGTGTCGGAAGGTCTTTCAAGCTCCCCGAAATTTCTTTGAGAAATTTGCAAGAATTGTTCTGGATTCAAGGTACGTGTTGGAGAGTTGCACTGATTAGGGGAAATATTTCTGATAGGAGTATTACCGTTTACAGAATTCTCTGTTGAATTCTCTGATCGCACCGTATACTTTAAGATTCCGCAACTAGCAGGACGAGATACAGGCACCACACCTTTGTCAGTGAAAGACAATGAGGGTAATCTGGTACCCCGTGGAGATTGGTCTTCCACGCTCGATTCATGCCCCGTATGAACTGCGGGGTAAGCTTCCCGTGTTCCAAGTAGGTTTGCCTGGAGCAATTCCATTACAGCTTCAACATCGTCAAGGGTTATTATATATGACTCTGGATCCTCTGCTTGATCTTCGAAGAATGTAGGCTGACGATTTGAAAAGGAATGCATAGTAGGACCGTTCCCTGATGTCGTTGAAACCACTGAAGCTGCCATTGTACTACTCGTCTTAGATTTGTTTGCTGCGCTAGGTCTTCTTAAAGTTATTGCAGAAGGCATCAGCAAATGGTTATTTGGCAATTTGCGAACCGTCAGCCTTTCGCGAAGAGAGCGCACTATATCGTTATATCCAGCACCAGCAGTAAATGATGAACTTCTGTTCCTTTCACTAAGGGGATTGGATTTGAAAATTTCATTTCGAAAGATTGGATCTCTCCTATACATATGGTCTCCAGTTTTCCTTTTCAGCAGTGGGGGGAGCTTCAATTGGCGCGTGCCAATCTCAACAGAGCTCCATCTTCTTGAAACAAGTGGAGCGGCTGGTTCAGACATGAGTCTACCTTTGATTCGTCTTTCCGGTAGACCAGCACTTCTACGAGTGTTCGGAAATTTTATGCCTTCTGGGGCTGTTGGGGTTACTTGAGTTGGAGAAAGACCCCAAAGTGAGTTTCGATTGCCTTCGTCCATACCCACCTGCTTAATTGTTCTTTCTTTTCCTCGGGCGCAAGTACCTTTGCATTGATGTTTGTGTTGAAATTTTGCCCCTTCAGTCAGTCTTCTATGTCTCTTGACCATCGTGAGACTGTTGGAGCTTGGTCTGCGGGCTTTGTACGGAGCATTCGATTCACCCAAGATCGAAGGTAGACTATCCGTGGTACATGAATGCGGATCTGAAGCAATACAGGAGTCATTAGATGAAAGTGACACCGGGTATTCTGTTGTAGCCAATAAAGGCGATGCCATACTGACTTCGCCAAGGCCGTTGCGTGACCGGCTTGATGCGCGGGGACGTTGGCCTTGAAAGTAGTCATGTTGCCCTTCTTGATGAGGTATTGGTGCCGTGTTTAAAGGTGGTGATTGCAGGTATTGTGATGGTAGCCCTTGTGGAGGTGTACGAAGTCCAGGGGTATCCAATATACACAACTGTTGTGAGCCTGGAGTAAAAGAACGATCTCCGCCCGAGACTCTTGGCGTTGTTACCGAAGTGATGCTTGATAGAGGCGGTGGAAACGAAGTTGGAGCATTGGACCGTAGAGGACGTTTTGGAAGGGGTTCGAAGTCGCTCAACCCCTGATTGCTAGTATTTGGATTTGGATTAATGATGGGTGATGGAACAAGGATAGTCTTAGAATTTGTAGGATCTGTAGGGTGTTTTGAAGACATAGTGAGATAGGATATTGACTATAGGTCTATTTGAAGCCTGAGAAAGTAAGAATGCTACCAGTTTAGGACTTAATTTCCACGATTATGCTGGAAGAGCCGCGGAATTGTAAAAGTTGAGATAGGGATAGGAATTGATAATATGTTTACCTTAGCATGAGGATCCTCTGGGCGGTCTTTTAGTATCATTGTGAGGAAACGACAATGTTGGTGAAGCAACACTGTTCCTTCCCTATAGTACTGTCATGCCGTCCACATCAAGAGCTTCTCGAACATCATACCTGCCACCGGGGAAGGGGAAGTGAAAAGATGTGGAAGGGCGTGATATAGCAATGAGTAATACGACAAAATTCCAAAAGATCGATGTGACTCTAAAGTAAGACACAATCCACCACTTTTGAATCAATTTATTTCGCGATGATTTATAACCAGACAGGGGCTACTGGTTTCCTTGCGTGTTTGACGAGACGGCATCCAGCTATCCCCCTTCTCTGCAATCTTATACGTGACGATGTAGGACCATCGAAGGCCTGAAGGTTCTGGATGATTTCACGTGGAGCATGAAGCCATGGATAGACAGTCCAGTATATTCATCACTCCCATAAATTTCCTTCCCGCGCTTTTCATTTCTTTATCATATATCTCACCCGATGATGTAATAACGAGGAATGAAAACAAATGCCATGGTGTTCTGAAGAACTCATGATCCTCACAGCTTTTGGGATACTTCCCGGGACCTTTCGTTGGAACAGTGCTGAGTTGGAATGTTCGATTAGCGACTCATTGTGTTTGGAAGTTGATAGATGGCGTTGTAAGACCTGTACACCTAGAAGCACAATCACCAAGCTCCTGGAATAGGGTTATGGGAATCACTTGAAAAGCTCACTTAGAGTCAATGTGATGATCCATTTGTTTTGGCCACTTGACGACTTCAATAAGAGATTGGAAAGTTCAGTTCAAGAAGAGATCATGATCATGAAACGAAAGCTGGAAAACCCTTCTCCTCTCTTGCAAGTTTGCATGTTTGGGATTGGCGAGCACGTGATTTCGTGATGACGCCAAGACGAGTTTGCAGCCCCATGCTACGATACGAGTACGAGTAAAGTAGAAATATTCCATTGCACATGGCACTGCAATGAGCCAACGACAGATGAATGCCAGCCCAATTCATTCCTCGCAAATCAGGTCGCCACCGCATAGCCTGTAAGCGCAATTCTTCAATCTGTTAATTCGAGGCTAAATGGTGATGCAAAGGTATTGCGCTATACAGGGCCCTACTCGAACAATGTTTACGAGTTCCTATTCCTGCTGAGCTACAACCAAAAGGACCTATTCATCCGCTCAAACATCTCGTCCGCAAGCAATTTCGACGAAATGTACGTGAGCATAGCCCGAGGATTGTTGTGGCTGCACTGAAAATGGGCTATGAGGTATATTTGCACCACTATGGTTGTTATGTATCTACTTGTTCAATGTTTACTGACGGAATCATCTCTCAGAATGAGAAGCTTATTCGTACCGCTGGCGACGGTGATCCAGATGCAAGAAGTCAGATCTATGAATTGCTACGGTTCCGTAAAAATGTAGCTGCCGCCTCCGCGCTTGTTCCTCAACCACCCAAACCTAAGATTCGCTATCCAGAAGCCATCCCCGGTGTTCCCAAACTTCTCGAGACCCGCCCTTTACCATTGGAAAAGCTCTCTGGGCGTCGTCATGTCCCTAGGTTTGCGAAGGCAATGGTATCGAGTTTTCTACGGATACAAAAACCACAAAGTCCATATCTAAGTCGCGTCTTGAGGGATAAAATAGATACGAGACAAAAGCGAGGAAATTCTCGCGATAGAATCGAGTATCTAGAGGAGATAGCGATTGCAGAGAATACTTGGGAAGACATAGTTGAGGATCAGTTGGAAAAGGAGGGCCTGACTGTTGACAAATGGAATATGAAACAACCTGGGTTAGGTTGGGGAGTGGGACGTTGGGAGAAGGACTTGCAACTTGCCGACGCTTTTGTCAAGGATCTGATGACAAAAGAGGCGCTCAGGGTAGTTGAACTGTCTAAGAAACAACTGGAGCTAGTGGATAAGGAGAAAGAACTCTGGAGACAGGAGAGGGGTCAAAGGAGGCATGAGAAAAAACTAGCCAAATTAGAAAAGAAGTTCCTGGGGGAGCATGGTGCAAGTCCCGATTCAGGAATATGATAGTCACAGAAACAGACTTCTCTGCCGCTTCCCTTGTGTTTTATTTTATCATGAATATTAGCATCGAGAGATGGCCCACGAAATTTTGATAAGGTCATTGCATTTTCGCGAGAATCATCACCGCTTGCTTCGTTCGTTCGTTTCTCATTTAATAAACATCATAACCGGAATAGAAAAGCCAGTTTCGCCGCGCTGATGCATCCCATCAACATAAAGAAAAGCCATGCGCTTCACCTATCCCTCCTCGATCACAAGTTGCGTTATGATCTCAAAACTTGCTCGTGTCGTGATTCGTCTAGTGGTTATGTAGGGTACCTAATCGTAGGTAGAACCCTCTTGGGGTTGAGGAAGCTTCTTGTTGGCGGGATGAGCCATGTATCTGAATGAAGTAAGCCTTCGTCTTCACGATGCATATGTAGACCATAAAACTCACTTTCTCAACTCAGTCAAAACAGTCTCCATGGTATAGTGGCGTTGCCAGTGCGCAAGGCATGCAATCTTGGAAGGGTCGACCTAATTCACCAGTCAGCGTTCACCTACTCCCTATAGTGATCCATGTGGCATAGCAACCTTGCCATCATCCTGCACAGCGGGGAGGTTGATTTTATTGGTAAATTTAATGGTTGGTGGGACATCAGGATAGTTCTCCCCGCAGTGCATGGTAAGAGAGTAGATGCGATTCTCGTGAACACTCTATCAGTATCTATTATTAGCCCTAAAACAACATGTACCAATAGGTGCGAGAAGAAACCTACGTGTGGGGGACCAAGAATCGTGCCATTCCAGTTGGACATGTATAAATCGTCGCCGTCCGTTAGACCGTAGGAACAAGCATCTGCACAAAACGGCATTAGAGCTTGCCACTGCGCTGATTGTTGATATCCAACTCACCAGCCCCGAGGCCCTTCTCGCCCTTCTCTAGTTCCTCTAGTAATCTAAAGTTTCTTGGTACTTTCGCAGCTTGGGCAGACATCTTGTATGGTGAGTGAGATAGTTGTGCTGAGATGGGGAAAGGAGTGCAGATATTTGTGAAGCAATATCTTTCGTTTGCGTAAGACGGAAATGTTGACAAGAGGTGTTGAATGGTTAACAGTACTCGTACTCGTAGTTTTATGAGGGAGGGCTGATTTCATCGCGGGGCTCCTTCCAGAATTCCGGGGCGCGGGCGGTCAATGGTGGCTAAATCTCGGCAAGTTGCTCACGGTTATCCAATCCAAGGATGCCATTGTTCATACTCACAAAGGACAACTGAAGCTCACGATCATCGAACATATACGAGTATCAACAATAATATCATGCCTCCTGGAAAATAATGGAAATAATCATATCGAAAACTCATTAACATGACGGCGCAGATACTCGCCTCAGAGCTTGGAAATCTTATTCAAGAGAGCAAAAGAAAGCATACAGATCTGCGAAATGTACACTTAACTCTACGCGTTCCTCCAACTTGGCCAGACCCCCTTCGCTGACTTGATGATATAGGCCGCAGAAAAGAGTTTAGATGAGATCAAAGGTCTACGAGCAACATCTGAAGCTCAAATAGCTGCAGGTAAGCTTAGGGATAAATACAGTCCCTCCGTCAGATAGTCTGCCAAAACTGCTACTGATACACCATTAGACCTCACTCAACGACCCAACTTCGTGACACCTTTCCTCATTGCCTGCGGAACTAAAAATGTCAAGTTTACTGGGATCGCCGTCGTTTGTCTTCAAAAATTGGTGGTATCACGTGCACTTCCCAGATCAAGACTGAGAGAAGTTTTGGAGGCATTTCGAGAGGCTACATCAGCGGGTCTTGATGTACAGCTGAAGATCCTCCAGGCGTTACCGTCACTTTTGCAGAATTATGCAGATGAATTGAAGGGGGAGCTATTAGCTGCAGCCCTAAACATTTGTACCATTCTACAGGCAAGTAAGAATGGTATTGTGCTTAACACAGCCGCTGCTACCCTTCAGCAGTTGGTTGTTTCTGTATTCGACAAGGTTGTGACAGAGGACAGTGAGTCCATGCATCGATTTCTAAATGTAAGATCGCATCTAATCAAAGGATAGAAATTGCCTTAGAAGTACCCACCATTGGTGAGGCTCCAATTGAGAATGGAGTTATTCAAGTCCGTACTGCGGCTCTCGATGCCTATCGAGTGTTCAACGACATATGCTTGCTGACGGAAGCCCAAAAGCCCCAGTTTTTGAGGTCTACAAGTCTCCCACAAACTTTTGGGCTCGAGTTGATCGAATCGGTCCTGACCAATCATGCCGATATATTTCTGTCTCATCCCGAGCAAGCAAATATACTCCGCGTTCGAGTTATGCCATTCATCATCAATGCACTGTCAGAAAAGTTAAACTTTGCAGTGACGGTCAGAGTCACCAGAATTCTATACACACTTCTTAGGCGACACTTGAGTATTCTCTCATCTGAGGGTGAAATGGCGCTCGGTCTACTCACTCATATGCTTGATCATGATACTGCTTTATGGAAGCGATCACTCTGTATGGAGGTATTGAGAGGTATTTTTGCCGAAGCTGCTCTGATCAGGAGAATATTTGCTATGTATGATGCCCGAGAAGAGAAGAAAAATATACTGCGAGACCTCGTTGCTGCTTTTGTTAGAGTAAGCACAGAAAAGCCTGCTGTCATTGGTCTTAGCCATCAGTCTACAATCCCAATGGCCAACCAAGGCAACACTTCAGATCAAGCAATGCTTGAAGCTAGCGGAGTTCCTGGTATCATCAGCAGCACTGTAAGTACCACTGAGCCAAGTGCAGGAGTCAGTGCGCAATGGAGTACGATGCGGGTACCTTGCATTGATCAGCTAGACAAGACGGATGCGCCATCGATACCCGAATCTTACATTTACAGCCTCACTCTTGCATGTATCAGTGGCTTTTCCGAAGGACTTGCCAAATTTATATTACCCCTGACGATACCTGAGCGGCCTCGAAAAAAGGGCCTAAGGCAGTCTGAAATTGAGTCAAGGACTTCTGATTCTCGTCCTGGTACCCCTGATATTAAATCAATCGAGAGGGGTTCGTCTTATAAGAAGAATCCCGTTCCTATTAACCCATTAGCTCTTGAAGATCATCATCTGTTCCAAGAGGTCAAGATTTGCGCCGGAATCGTCGACGAATGCTGGCCCGCAATCTTGGCAACATGCTCAACTTTTCTCTATGCAGCACTGGACCAGGAATACTACCACGGCTTGGTCAGATCATTCCAGAAGTTTACTCATGTGGCAGGACTTCTACGGCTTGCCACACCTCGAGATGCCTTTCTGACAACTCTAGGGAAGGCGGCAGTACCACCCAATGTGTTGACAGTCACTACAGCTCAAATCCAGAGTCCAACGACGCCTACACTAGATGGGCCTCCTGGTTCGAGTATTTTTAACAATGCAAGAGGTCTGTTAAGTGTTGATAGCCTGGGGAGCAATTCGGAGCGAAACAAGCATGTGCCTGGTGATACATCCAGTTCGTCCCTTAACACGCGCAATTTACTTTGCCTTCGCGCATTATTAAATTTAGGGATTGCTTTGGGACCTACCCTTGACTCGGCATGGGTGATTGTTCTTGGTACACTGCAACAGGCTGACCTGGTAATATTTTCAAGTGCCAAGCCTGTCAGAACACCCACCACACAAAGACCTGAAAGCCAGGACGTTAATAATACCTCTGCATTGTTGGCAAATTTTGCAACCGAGATCAAAGCCGTTGAAACCGCTGCTACTAGGTTGCTAGAGAGTACTATTGATTTCCCTAATGAGCCTTTTGTGGCCGTCGTTTCAGCTCTCTGTGATTTGTTTAGCAAAGAAGAGAATCTCAAGGCACCAGAAAAGCCAGTTTCTTCCAATCCCCCATCGCCTGAAGCAAGGAGACCATCCTATGCTCATAAAAGAGCCCATAGTATTGCTACCGCACCATTCACACAGAATCAAGAGGATCTGTTTGCATTGGCGAAGTTGGGTGATATCGCTAGCATTAACATTGATAGATTGACAACAAATGAGCCTGATGCCAGTGGATGGCAGATACTGATATCTGAATTGATTTCCGCTTCTTGTTCCCTCGTTGCGACACCTTCCGTCAGATTGAGAGCTGCAGAAATTCTTGTTAGGATTGTAATTGAAGCTGCAACTTCTACACTTGCAGATTCCGAGGCTCGACGCGGTGTCATTCAAACCATGCTACTTCAAGCATTGAGCCATGCCCTACACCCATTCCAAATGGAAGAGAGACAGGTCACTGTGGCTATACATTCAACGGATGTCGAAGTTCATAAGACTATTCTTGAAGGCCTCAAAAGTATTCTCGAGCAATGTGGGGAAAAGCTAATCAGTGGTTGGGACATCGCGTTTGAGATCATCGGCAGTGTTTTTATGAAGCTTGACCCCGACGCAAAAACAAGCACTACTCGGTCTGCCAAATTGGTCCGCTCTGCTTTTAATTCCCTTCAGCTCATTTGTTCCGACTTCCTCCCGTCATTGCCAAACTCTTGTTTTTTGATACTAGTCGACACGCTTTATAACTTTTGCACACAAGATGATGATCTTAACATTTCACTAACGGTAGATGCATATCTGAATCTCTCTTTTTGCTATTTCTAATCATCTTTAGACCGTTACCTTCTTTTGGGTGCTATCAGACTTCATTTCTGGCAGAACCAGCTCCTTTTCACTTAGTCCTGATCTTATCGAAGATTCAACCGAGGAAGCTCTGGTTGAAAAGGCATCTGGTAATGATCGTGCTGTCTCAGATGCAGCCTTATGGATGCTTCTCTTACTACGACTTACATCTGTTACGGCAGATGAAAGGCTGGAACTCAGAAATAGTGAGTTCGAGTTATTGTTGGCAAGTTCCTGGATCTAACATTGGTGCAGGCGCAATTCAGACGTTGCTAAGAATATTCGATGCATATGGTGATCAACTTAGCGCATTAGCATGGTCTATGTGCCTGAAATCGGTGATTTTCAGGCTGTTGTCTTCAATAGAGGCACACTTGCAGTCTATCACTGATCCTGAGCTCACTGTATCCGATAAAGACAAGACAGGATGGAATGAAACTACTGTAGTAGTTTTGAGCGGCATTACCAACCTACTAGCCGACTATTTAGATGTTCTCACTAACCATCCCACGTTCGAAAGCTCTTGGAAGACTCTTCTAGAGCACTTTAGAGCAATGCTTGCATTCAAAATTCTCGAAATCAACACAGCTGTCTTCAAGGCTTTGCAACAAATACTTTCCCGGGGAAATATCAAGGAGGCCACACAAACTAACTTGACCCGGACTTCGATTGACATGGCATGGGGTCTTTGGTCTGATTCTTTGCCCTCGGTCAAGATTGATACGTCGGGGAAACTGATCGACAACCAAGATTACCTTGTCGCCTACGTATCTGCCCTTCGTGAGATCTATCGTCTTGTGGAGAAGGATCTGGATGCAGATCGAGTCAAACGAATGCTTACCCTACTCCGAGAAGCTATCAAACAAGCGAATGCTTCTACATATTCCGCAGACATTGAGTATCTCACACCATTACAGTCTCAAGTATTAGAATCTCTGAAGATGATTCGAACTGATATTGTGGGCGTCCCCGCTACTTTGATTAGCCAAGTCGCTGAGTTTGTCGCGTTGGCTTTCGTGCCTAAAGATGATAACTCGAAAGTTCAGAGGCCCACATACGTGGCATTGTCTAAAGCTTCAATGGTATTATCCGAGAAACTCATTCTATCACATTCATCGGAACCGGATATCTACACCAGCGGCGCGGTGTCTTCTTCGCTGGCCGCCCTTGCTAACCCAATCGTTATGAAGTACTCGTTCCCTATAATTTCGAAGAGTATATCACCTTGGCGCCAGGCAACAGTCTCCGCACTTGCAATTCTGGGTGCTATTCTACCAATAATGCCGACCATTGTCTTGAACGACGAAGCCGTCCGGTCTATATGGACGTCCATAGTGAGCATAGCCATCGGAATCACCTCTGCAGATTGTGATATCGCAGCAGAAAAAGTCGACATCAAAGATGACCAGGAATTTGACATCACATCATTCCTGACTTTGCGCGAGCTCATCACCCCTGCTCTCGGCTCCCATGTCATACCCGATCAAACCCGTCGCACCTACACCGAATCACTCTTCCACATGTCTATCGTTCATCCCGCACAACCTAGCGAGTTTCCTCAGCCCAACCAGGATCCACTAGCCACCCTATATCAAACCCGCAAAGGTCGCACCATCGACCCCACCCCCTCTCCTCGTACAAAAATGAGCTACGTCTGCTTTGATGAACTGATCTCGCTTGTCGCTCTGCACGATGGCTCTCCTCCACGCATCAAGCTCGCTCAAGCCGCCTCGCCATATCTAATCCTCAGATCGGGCCTCACTCTTCGCGCATACGTTGCTGACCAACCGCTACGTGGTCGTATGCCGCAGCCGTTGTCCCAACGCAAAGAGCTTTTGTATATTCTTAAGAAACTTGTAGAGCTGCAATGTGAAAGCGAGGCAATTCCAGATACACCAGGTGTGGAGAGCGAAGCGAAGAAACATTTACATAGATTGTATCCATTATTTGTGAAAGCGATGAGGGCAGCGGCGAGGGACCAGGAGGTTTTGGAGTGGATTGGGAAAGCTTTGGAGGAGGTGGGAAATGAGTTTGGGCTTTGAGGGAGGGTATAAAGCTCCGAAAATCATTTAGACAGAGGTGGGGATGCATATGAGAACATAGATGATAGACACTGGCGTTGGCGAATTCTTTTATTGCTCACTAGATTGAGTCAAGTTATTGTAGCCCATCTGTAGCTTGAATTGGAGTCTTTTCGTTACCTTGAATACACGTACAAAGTGGCGAGTGTCAAATGGGTCTTATTGGAGACTTGATAGTATTTTAAGTTTGTTCGAGTTGCAAAGACTACCTCTTCAATGCTTAGACAGATAAAAGGTATTTTGTGTCAGCAGCATCTGACCCTGCCATAACAAAAAAAATACATGGTTATTCGCTCACAAGCGCACGTCGCTAATATTCATACATCCAACTTCCCTCCACTTTCTCATCCCATCGTTTCACGCCGTTCGCCAGAGCGTCGCTTTATTTTATCATAAATTTTACTTTTTGGTGGTGTTTTCGAAGGACGCAAGCATGCTTCTCTTCATCTCCTCATTAGGGGACTCGTTTTGAGTGGTCGCCTGTTCGGTGCTATTTTGGCCTTTCAAGACCTTTGCGGCCATGGTTTTGGCTTGAGCATCACCGACCTTTCCATATACTGCCATGGCACTGGCAATCATACTGCCAATGTCTCCTACATTTCCAGGAACCACGACTGCAGTGCCTTCTTTGGCAAGCTTGCCAAATGCCTCGACGTATTTTTCGGCTACACTGAGACTGACAGCCCCTTGCGCCGATTCTTCTCCTGAGGCAATTGCTTGGGCTACTGCCTCGATACCTGCAGCTGTGGCCTTTGCTTTTAACAAGATGGCTTCAGCCTCACCACTCGCCATGTTTATTTGCTCGCTTCTCAAAGCCTCTGATGCCAAGATTACACTTTGCTTTCGTCCCTCTGCAATATTGATGGCACTCTGTCTCTGACCTTCGGAGTCGAGAATCTCCGCACGTTTGCTGCGCTCAGCAGTGACCTGTCGATGCATAGCCTCCATCACTCCTTCGGGTGTGTGAATATCTCTAATTTCGTAACGCAAACAAATAACACCCCATTCTTGTGCGGCTTCGTTAATGGCAGCAGTAATGTTGGTGTTCAAGGCGGCGCGCTCTTTGAGCACTTGGTCGAGGGTAAGTTGTCCGATTTCCGAACGCATAGTGGTTTGTGCCAGTTGAGAAATGGCATACTCGGCGTCTTCAACTCCATAACTTGAGATATATTAGCACATTCGTTGGCCAATAAATAAAGAACAAATTACCTAGCTTTATAGGCATCAAAGACTCGGGTATAGAGCACACCATCAAGCTCCAAGGTAACATTGTCAGTGGTGATTGCGCTCTGGCTAGGAATCTCGATAGCAGACTCTTTCAAGCTCTTTACATATGCGATCTTATCTATTACTGGCAACAAAATGGCGAGACCAGGCTCCAATATTCGGTTGAACTTTCCCATACGTTCCACTATCCATGCTGTTTGTTGAGGGACAAATCGAATAATAGTGTTGGCGGGTAGTGAAGGTCGTTGGAAATATGAAGTCGGTACACTCGAGTTGCTGACTCCCATCAAACCACTATTCGGTGCTCTTAATATAGAAGAGACATGGAGCTGTCGTCTTTGTGTATATCTTTGGGAGAGACTGGTTTGTGCTCTAGGCAATAGAACTCGAGAGGCGATTTTCGGTAGAGATGCCGAGATACTATGAGATAGTACTGGCGCCCTGATGGCCATGCGATAAGCTGCCTCTAAAGACATCGTTTTTTGATCCGAATATCTGTATGGAAATGATAGCTGTCATTCGTGACGGCCTTTCAATGTTCGATATCGTGAAGCTCATTATTGAGCTGATTCGGAGAAACTCCACAGCTAGCGGGCGGCCGCGTAGGTCCGTGCCGGAGAGTGATAAGCTCGAACGTCAGCTTCCAATCTCAATTATCAATTATCAATTATCTGAAAAGTTTCCCGCACATTTGATCTACGTCCATATATTTGACGATCAATAATTAATCGGGAGCTCATTTCGATTTGTATCTTGAAAGTAATCAAATCTATTCGGTTCTCTTCCAAGATGTCCGAATACTGGAAATCAACGGTAAGTTACAAAGTTCGTCTGGCCTGTCATGCAGTACGTCATACTAACATATCTTACAGCCCAGTTACTGGTGCAAGCACTGCAAACAATACGTCAAAGATACCAAGCTCGAGAAATCAAACCATGAGGCCAGTCCACGACATCAAGGGAATCTCAAGCGCTTTCTGCGCGACTTACATCGTGGCCAAGAGAAAGACCAAAGAGAAAAGGACAGGGCGAAAGATGAAATCGCGCGACTGAATGGCATAGTTAGTGGCAGCAGCGAAGCAGGTAGTTCCTCAAAATCCTCGAGACCCACCTCATCGACTCCGAGACCGCCAGCGACAGCCGCGGAGCGAAAACAACAATTGGCACAGTTGGCAGAGCTAGGTGTTAGTGTTCCAGATGAATTTAGATCTGATTTAGCTATGGCAGGAGAATGGCAGGTAACTTCTGAGCGTATTGTTGATGACGGGGGTGGGGAGATAAAACCAGATGCACTTGCCTTGGGTGTTCGGAAAAGAGAAGCCGAGGATGAAGATGAGGAGGCGAAAGAGGCGAAAAAGAGAAGATGGGGCACAGCAATTCGCACATACCCTACGGAAAATAACGATGATGATTTAGAAGCCTTATTGTGCAGTACTGCTAAAGCAAAGGTTCCGGCTTTGAAATCTGAGACGGCAGACGCTGCCAAGATAGAGATAAAAAAGGAGAACGATGAGAATACAGAAACGCTACCGAGTAATAAAGGGAAAGAACCGGCCGTGAAGTCCGAGACGGAGGACGATACCAAAACAGATATAAAACAGGTTCCAGAGGCCACAGATCATGGTAGCGAGCCAGCAGCACCAGAGGTAGTCTTCAAGAAGAGAAAAGCCAAAAATATCCGGCAAAAATGAGAAACCAACGATAAAAAGGTTCATCAGCTAAAATTTGAGCAACCAATTCCGGCCATGCCCAGACCAGCCTTCCGAATCCAGAGAGAAAACAGGCTGAACTTGGCAAGGTTCGTGCAAGGCTATAATTACAGTGGGTTGAGTGGGGAGACTCAAGTCTAGAGCGAATTCGATCTCGCGGCGGCATCTAGAACTTCATGCTGGGTTGGATTTAATGAAGCCCATAAATACAAATTGCGCCAGCCAATGCAATATGGAAGGAAGCCTTTACATCGATATCCTTATTCATATGTTCGCGAGCGGTTTAGGGGGGTTGGCTGTGAGGAATGAGAAGATAGTTAGTTGTATGGAAGAAGGGTTGAGTGGAAAGTACTAGATAGAAAAGGAAGGATTCCTCTTCTATACCTTTTCTATCGTGCTTTAATCGTAGATGATGAATGATTTGTATATATATGCCAAGAGATGAGAGAAATATCAATACCAATATCAAAATAATCCAAGATATGAAATCCCCTTTGCCGATCATGAAAAAGGGAAGCAAATACTTGAGAACTCACGCACGGGATCCATACCACATCTATATTTTGCGCTCAGCATCTCATCTCATCTCATCATACCGAAAAACACAATCAGAGATGAATAGTTTAACTGTATAATACCATCTATCACGATCCATGACCCAATAACCCCCTGTCCCGATCCCCCCCCAACACTCCCGACCCTACACCCCTGTACATCCCAAGAGGAGTCCCCATATACCATGAGAGAGTCCCATACCCATACCGACAGCCTGCTAAGGGTGGGGTGCACACTATCAAAGCATACTATATAGGTCCCCCTGAAACAAATCCATCGCCCGTTACGCCTATAAACAGTTTGTAGTATATCACCACTTGCATCCCAACCGCCTTCATTTTCGCTTCGATCCATCCACAGCCTTCCTTGTGGGGAAAGGAAAACGCTGGCCATGTGCATACATGTAAGTAATGTGCATTGGGCTGGCATGCAAAAGACAGCTTCCATTGCAGCATCACATCGAATTCGCTAATTGCTCATGCCTTGCCTTGCATTGCATTGCATCTCATCATCTCATCATCAAGCTGTCTCTTCGCCCTGTCAATTTCTCTTCTCCTTTCTTTATTGAGTTATCTCGGCATTCGATTTGGGCTCAAAGCTTGATCCGAGTCGTTTTCCATCCTCCTCTGCTGAGTCTATGATGACTGGGGTATCTGGTGTAAGTGTGAGTTGAGGTGTAACAACGTCGGTATTGATATTTGCATTTGAGTTTGTATTTGGCATCGGGAGTCCGGTTGGAAGTGGGTGGGCGTGCCCTGCGTCCTCAAGCCGAGCGAGAGTATCTGGAGCTCGTATAGTTGCGATGCTTTGATCCATGGTTTCAGAGGCGCTTTCGTCTCGGCTTCCGTGTCTAGAGCCGGAAGCTTGATGTGCGTCTTCAACATGATCTGCAATAGTCACCTTCTCGTTGTCCACCTCACTTTCAATCCTAGCTGTGAGGCTGCGAAAATTAAACATCGGCTCCATTCCTGCATCGCCTTCTTCGTTGCCCTCATAGCTGGTCTCAGTAGCACCAGGTATTTCAATACTTGCAGAAGATCCTTGAGCATTGGTTCCATTGCCAGACTCAACGAATGAAGATGTGGCACTAGACGCGGTACTCATTTGTCGTAGATGAGAAGGCTTGTCGGGAGCTGACGGTGAGGGGATAGACTGATGAGTTTCCAGCAAGCTAGAACTAGTAGAAGGGTCCGAATGCTGAGCACTAGGCAGCCCGTTATCCGCGACACTCCCTTGATTTGCAGAAGATGACCGATCTACACCTTTCCCTTTCCCCAGAACAGGCTGCTCAACTTCTTCAGGTGTCACTTCTGTAGCCAAATGGCTTGCGTTACTATTACCTCTTCTTCTCCCTGTAAGCTTAGAGGCAAGGTTCAACGCACTCGAGCTGGCTGAACTTCCGCCGGCGCCATATACTGATTTTCTCTCCAACTTCTCTTTCTTTTTATCTTCCTTGGCCAGCTTCTTCGCCTGCTTTGTAGCCTCCTTGGCAGCTGCTTTCTCGGCTTTCTTCTTCCGCTCCTCTTCAGTCGCAATACTAAGTCTGATAGCTTCGGCCATCATCATATCATCAAGCTCTTCTATTTTCGTTCTCCGGCTCTCCTCAGTCTCTTGAACTTCCCTACGCATCTGACCGCCCTGCTCTGCAGTAGGTCTCGAACTGGTCCCACGATTTGGAGGCGTGGCACTTCCGCTCGCTTCAGCACTGTTGACGTTACGATTTCTACTGGGAAATCGGAAACTATAGGGGCGGCTCTCTGTGGCTCCAGGAAGCACAAAGGCAGCTGCGTGTAACGCCGACGCGGCAGCGAATCTTTTGGCCCTTTGTAAGTTGGCAGCCTCAAGTTTTGCTGACCAGTCCGGTCTGATATGATCTGTCGTCGTCACGCGAGGATTGTCAGCTGGGATTGGAACGAAACGACCTCTCTCGCCTGCGGGTGCAAGTCCCGGACTTTTCGTAGGCGGTGAGTGGATCGACGATGATGAGGACTTGGCTGATGAGGACTTGGCCGAGGAGAAGTTGGCTAGTTCCGGAGATGGGGTTGCATAAGCAAGACCACGACGAAAAGGCGGAGGCACGTATGTGACACCAAACTCAGCTTCTGTGCAATAAGGACAGGCTGCTGGTTTGGAAACCAGCCATTCTGCAGACTCAGCGGTATTCTGGTGGGCGTTGGGAGCAGGGGCGGGTTGCGATGGGTCATGGTGTTCAGGCGGATGGGGTTCCGGCCGTTTTATTTGTACGAAGCATTCCGAGCAAATATTCTGATCACAACATCGAGTCTTGTTAAGATATGGAGGATACCAAATCAAGCATATCGTGCATTCTACCGAATCCTTGTATAAGAAAGCCTCAATAGCCTGGCCATTGACTTTGGTATCTCTGGGTAATTGGATTTCGCGCGGCACGGGATCCGATGCTGAGGGTTCTCTCGATTTCAAGCCCAACGTTTTCGATCTCGGTCGAAGCAAAGAGGTTGAAGTCGCAGGCGCATTGTGGGTCGACGATGGAGAAAAGCCAACCGAAGTATCGTAGGAAGCAGATTGCGCCCTTGACGCTAGCGGCACCGTCAAATTCTGTAGATTCGAATGTGACGCATTCTGGGAATTGGTAGAATGAGGCCGGGTGATGTCTTGGGTAGGTACTTCATCCGCGGCAGGAATAGGAAGGCCTCGTCCAGCGGCGACCAACTGATGTTCTGTCCAGTCCTTCTCGTAATCCTCCAAGCCTCTCCAAAATGGGGCGACTCGTCGCTCAATCTCGTGCATGTTAGCATGAAGCCTGATCACAGAATACCATCAGTTCCCACTTACCATCAATTGTCTTACGATGGCCTTATTAAAATCTTCTGGTCCAATGTAGACGCCCATCGTCACCAAGAATCCGCCATCCACATGCTCCTCCCTAATGCTTCTCTCTCGCTCTTCTATCCTTGCAATCCTGTCCCTCTCCAACCTCCTCGCTTTTGCCTCGGCCCTTGTTTCCTTCCTCTCCGGTATCTCATGATTTGACCCGCCGCCCACCAGAGATGCCACCAGATTGCGTCTGCTGCCTCTGGCATGGCGAGAAGAATATGGGCCTTGATCGGATGGAGATGTCGGACCACTCGTAGCGCCGTCATGACGTCGATGCCTGTCGCCATGCGAATCTCCCCGCGATGGGTTCATCGAACTTTGCGAATGGCCCATCGTGCAGTCGCAATGTCTGCCGAAGTACGAATCAGCGGTTCATCGAGAATCGGGATGGCAAAAATTATATCCAAGACCAACTCGGGTGAGGTAGTGACAAGTTCTCGAAATTGAGTCGATGTTGTGAATTTATGCAGGTTCTCGGCAAGCGTGGGGAACGGTGACTGTTACGATTTATTTCGCCCGAGCCACACAGTGAAATTCCGCTCTCATCAATCTGGATCACACGAGCTTGATTCGGATTCGGATAAGTGCAGTACGCAGGTACCTTTGTGGTTCCTCGATGAAAGAGGGAGAGGATACAAGCAGCTGTGAGGTTTTGAGATGAGCCCAAGGGATCTGGGTCGAAGGATGGGTGGTATGGACTTCTATGATGATAGATATATTGGTTGAGTAGATAGATGGACGGATTGAAGAAAGCAGGAAAAGAGATGGTATTTTGGGATTGGAATTGGAATTGGTGTTTGTGTTTGTGTTTACTCGTAGAGTACTTGACGGTATCCTCACGATGGGGAAGGCGTAAATCTCCTTAATTGTGATGATGGAATGAATGAATGCTGAAGGGATGGGTGGGTTATGAGGATGATGCTATTATGCCATAAACCTTATGACGGGAAGGGGAGGGACG
>NGKF01000001.1:5544209-5570738 GCA_002162555.1 Monilinia aucupariae
AGGCTGGCTCGCTTGAGAACCTCGAAGAGAGAATGAGATCCTGCGGGGATGTTTGCAACTCAACTACTTGAGAGTGGGTTTCTAAAGTACAGTATTGTGGTAGAACGATTCAATACTTTGGTCAAGGGCAAGGCCAGGGAGAGGAGAGAGTAGATGAAATGCATGAAAAAAACCCCACGTATTTGAAGAGTTCGTCGATCGAAAGATTTTATCATTCTATATTCAGACCTTCTCATCTTTTTAGTTTGGGTCATAGTTACGAGTACACCACATCAGTCTTATTTCGCCCCACAACTTCGATCCAGGTATTCAACAGCCGTCACGCATTATCTCGCAAACAGTGATAACAGTAATGGATATTTGGACAAAGTATGCAACGCAATACATTGATCAATCGATCGGTTGATTACAAGTGAATCGAATTTGCGCACAAGTCTCCAACAAAATCGATATATATCGCAACCTGACATACTTGTACGCTCTCCAATCGATCAATGACCTCAGAGTATCTTCAAAGCACAAACCAATCCAATACCTCCACTCCCCTCACCACATAAATCCTTTCATTCACCACACCCGCCTGTAGTCCATGAAAACGTCATTAAGGTAAAAGGCTAAAGTAGTAACAAAAGAAAATGAATAACAAAATGCAACACTCCAGCATATTTCCACCATCCACCATACTCTTAATTCCAGATGAGCTGCTCAAGAGGAAGGCTCAGAACCTACATATTAGCAGGCGACATACATATAAGCAAAATGCAAAAAACCGAACGATTGCACCTCGGAAGGACTACAGTAACTTCAACTAACTAATGTTACATACATCACTAAAGTACATTATCACTTACTATATTAGCCCAAAAAATTATTGATTGATTGATACTACTACACGGGCGTAGCGAGAATAACAAACAAATGCTCGTAGCGAGCCGCCCCTTGGCGAGTCTTTGAGGTCCATGAATTCACTAGATTCGATCCTTGAGTCAAGGGAGTGCCATTTAACTATTTGGCCAAGATTCTGAGTAACGTAGGAAAGCAGCAAAACTTCTCACTCGAGAGAGAGGGCATAATTATCCGCAAACCTTCCAATGACGAACAATTAAAATTCCATATTGCATGGACGAGATACGAGAAGTGGATGGAGGAAAGGATGAAGATAAAGTCTTGTCAAATTAACATGCAATTAGGGTATCAAGCTATAATATTCGCTTCAGTCCTAATCTGTCATGAAGACTCTGCCATAATAAGTCCTACTGTTGTCCTTAAAGCCCCTAGTGGCCCCTTTTCCTTTACCAATTTCCCGAACATATCTTTGATCTTAGTCAGGCTATTGCGATCATCTTGTTTATGCCCTATGTATATGTTAGTCTCCCGCATTCAGGGACAAAATAATCAAAAGTTGGTACTTACAAGTAGTTGGCAAGTCTAGATCAACATCCAGGCTACTCTCCACATCACCTATCCAGTCAAAGCCAATCCTCCATCCAACTCGAATCTCAACATCTTCTCCACTAATAATCATACTACTTCTTCCCATCTGTTGAAATAGTTCTTTCCTCGTCCATTTCCTGGTTTCTCCCCTCTCCTCATCATCCTCCACGTCATCTTCAGTAGCTTTTCTCTTCCTCCTTTTCTTTCCCAGTTTCTCAATACTTTTTCTCCTAGCTTCCGCCGTTCTAAATTCTCTCTCCGCATCACACCAAAATTTTGCTCGTGCTACAGATACTTCGGTCCATCTCTCCATCGCCCAGCACACTGTGCCGATATCTTTTCCGAATGGCCCGTCGGCGCTTGATCGTCTTCGGACAAAGGGTCCGAGTTCGTGCTCAGCGTTGGGATCTAGTTTATCCACATTGAGGGAAGATATTGTGAGTGATGATGTATCAACGACCATAGAGAGGCGCGCACTGAAAAGCCCAGAAGGATGGGATGCAGATATTTGATGATGTTGAAGAGCTGGTATAGGAATTTCCATTGTGGCTTCATTTGATGAGGTAGTTTCGGGTGGGAGGAGAGTAATGCTGGATGTGTATGTCAGATGACTAAAAATTTGCAGGTGCGAAAGGGGATCATTAAGTGCTATGGGTAGGCTAGATGGAAGAGGCTTCTCGATTGGCGGCAGAATTGCTTGTCGGGCTTTGCGTCGTCCAGAGAACGGCAAGAAGAGATTAGTAGCTTTCAACGAACTCATGGATTCTGGCTTTCTCCCTTGTTTCTCGGGTGCAGTAGATCGTAAAAGCAGGCTTAATATCTCTTCCGAATTCGATGCCCTTGCTGGCTTCGTACTTTTAAACTCATGTTGTAGACGTATCCTCTCGTTTTCTTTATTTGCCAAACTGACATCGGCTTGCAACTGTTGTAATTCTTTCATAAGATCATCTCGCACCTTTCTTTTTGCTGCATGCGGGTCATGCGGGATAGAGAACCTAGCCGATTTCCTTCTTTTAGCAGGTGGCTCTGGGATGGCACCTGCTTCGGGTGAAAGTTCTGCACGTGGCTTTAATGGAGATGACCTCAACTTTGCACCGAGTGCCTTGCTCCTTCTGGCAGTCTTGCTTGGGGAGCTGTGAATTCCAACCGGTGCAGTTGTAACGACAGGATCTGCAATTCCGCGTTGTGTAGGTGTTGGTGGCAACCTGGGCTCTTCCAGGTCTGTGCTTGGCTGGAACCTTTTAGGTTGAGAGCGGAATGACTTTTCGGATTGTGGGATCAATGACCGTTGGGTTGGCTTGGACATAGACAATTGCCGCGCCTTGCGTTGGATGGGCGAGTCATCGCTCATTAAAGGATTCATATCATCAACCTGTGGAAGCGCGGAAAGTCGAGGTTCGTCTTGTAACTCTTGGTACTGAGGTACATCTATCACGAAGGGCTCGTTTGTTTGTAAGGCACGTGTTTGGAGTGGTATAGGTTCGCTTGGGGTCGCAGAAGCAACTTCATCTCCTGGTTGCAATCCAAGATCATTACCTGCCTCCTCTTCTTCTGAAGCTTGAGGGGGTTCGATGGAAATCGTAGGTTCTGTGGCTTGTATGCCTGGAATACTAATAGGCCCAAAAGGTTGAGAAGAACGAGGTTGACTTGAGCTTCTGCTTCTAATCGCAACGGCTTCTGGTGCCCTAAGAAATGGCTCGAGAGCCTCAACAGGTACTGGTTCCTTTGGCGTGGTTGAAGCGTATACAGGTGTTGGTTCTTTCGGTGTAGTCGAAGGGTATGCAGGCACTGGGTCCTTTGGGGTAGTAGAGGCGTATAAAGGCATTGGGTCTTTCGGTGTAGTAGATGCGTGTAAAGGCATTGGGTCTTTCGGCGTAGTAGAAACTGGTTCATCCATTTCCAATGGATTTTCAGGCACAATTTTTGCTGGAGCAGGTATTGCAGCAGGTGGTGATCTTCTAAGCCCAGTCTTTCTGAAAGGATCATTATCATCTTGCGGTTGTTCTTCTTGCGATACTGCAGTGGCCTGGCTGCTTTGTCCTGGCACGGGCGACCGCCTCAAGCCCGCTTTCTTGAAGGGATTTGCGATGCCCTGTACATTCTCAAATTCGGCAGCGGGCTTGAAATTGCTCCTTGGAGTTTCCGCTGCGATTGGCCGCTTAGCAGGAGATCTTGACATTCTCCTTGGTTTTGATGCCATTCCACCTCCCACCGATCGCGCCCTCGTAGGTGTGCGAGTGATGGTATCATCTTTTCCCTTCAATGCCGATCCTGGAACCAGTCGCTCTGCACCACTGGTGACACTACGTCCTCTTTCTCCTTGCGGTGTATTCCCTAAGGCTCTATCGAAGATATTTTGTACTCTCCCTTTACTCGGGGATCTGCGAGCCTCAGATCCTGTAGAAGTAGCTTTCGTGAGTAATTGTGGATTATGGCGTGCCAAACTTGCCTTCGTTGGAGAGGCAAATGATGGATAATGCGACGAGGATTGTGTAGGAACCGGGATGCGACTCGGTGTTGGAGGGACATTAGCGGCGGGTATTGGAGTCTTTGAGCGACGTGAGGGAGTATTGTCTGCCATTGTCCCCGATTTTCTTACACTCTCTATGCCATTGCTGGCCGAATTGGTGGAATATGTATTGTTGAAGGACGGTGGATACTGTTTGTTTAATTTTGGGATCGCGTGTTGCAATTGGAGAACGCGACGAGAGGGGCTTCGCGAGATAACCAGGAAATAATATTCACCCAGGGTTAACTACTTCACTGTAAATATGACTTGGGTCACAAGGTTACAGATTACAATTATATAAATATATATAAAAATATATAAAAATATATATACATAATATTTCTATGACTTTTTATGGTTCGTAAAATCGCAATCTACTTTACAACAAATGCGATAACTATTTCAATATAGAATCCTGCAATGTGTATTTGATGAGCTTTCAGATGCTGATCATTCCAAGTCACAGCTATGACGTTCCTGTTGCTCCTCAAAAACTTTCCAAAATTCCATCCCGAAAATAAATAAACCTTGCGCAGGCCTCTCTGTTCATCACTCCAACTCAAATATTTTCTCGGCGAAGGGCGCTTTCAATGCTTTCACGATATCGACAGCTTATCTACCTCTTCCCAGAACAATCTCTATAACACCATGGAGCAAAGAAGCCTCCTCCGGCTATCTCAGCGTCTCAAGCTCCCTCCATCAATCCGCCACCTCCCCTCCTTCCCACGCCATGAATCCACATCCGACAAGCCTGTCTCTTCATACCACCAAGCGAAACCCATAGGCGACTACTACGCCATGCTCCTTGCTTCCTCCTCCTCAGAATCATCCTCTGCGCCCCCCACCACCGCTTCCTCTTCTCCTCCCCCAGAAACCCTCCCAGAACCCGAATCCGAACCCGAACCCTCCATCCTCTTCTCCTCTCGGTTGTCCTCCCCTCTAGAACGCCGTTCCGAGATCCTGCGCAAAAGCCAGCGCATAGCAGGCATCCTTGTTCCGCCACGGCCAGAAGAACCGGATAACTGCTGTATGAGCGGTTGTGTGAATTGTGTGTGGGAACGCTACCGGGACGAGGTCGAGGAGTGGGCTGCTGCTAAGAAGGAAGCGGATAGGGCGTTGAAGAAGGAGAGGGGGAAGGAGAGTGCAGGGGTTTTGGCCCATGTGGCTACGAGCGTGGATGATGATGGGGGCGGGAGTGAGGGGAATTGGGAGTTGGGAGAGGGCAAGGGGGATGATTTGTTTGAGGGTGTGCCAGTGGGTATACGGGCTTTCATGGCGCAGGAGAAGAGATTAAAGGAGAAGCATCTTAGAGAAGGTACAGTGGGGTAATGGGGAATTGTAGAAAGATATGAGCACATATCTGCAGAGGCGATGGATTTCTATGGCTTGGATGCCGAAAGACAGAAGATCAAGAACAAGAGGTACCACCAGGAGGGTGTTGATACAGTCAAAGCAGATATTGGTGCTTTATAAAATATAATGGAACAGGAACTGTAGTGCGTAAGACGTACATGTATAAGGGTATAAGAGTATGCTGCAGATTCCACGGGCATGGCACCTGTACATCATAAAACTGTAGATAGAGGTGTAAAATGAGGGGTGTATTTTGTAGGATAGAGCCTTCACCCCCCCTTCAGCACCAGAATAAACGACGCACAGTTGTAAAGAGTATGCCTTCAATTATTCAACAAATATACTCCATCCATTCCGCCCTCCGACTCCGACCCACTGCCAATATAACCCCAGATAACCCGGTTCGTTTTCCTCTCCCCTATCTTCGAAGTGCGTCGTCCTTCTCCATCTAATCGACATCAACCCCTCTTGCTCTAAGATCCTTCCTTGCCAACTCAATCTCCTCCATCAACTCCGCATGCGCCTTCGGCACATCATTGAACGTGAAAACACCATATCCCAACTTTCCTAACAGATACGCTCCAAACGAAACCAACAACCAGAATGGTAACTATTTCCGTAGAAACAATACCCAGTCAGCGATAATATTCTTGATATGAGTGACGATCGATATCGTGGCTATGGATTTGATCGAGCCATCACGACGGGAGAATAAAGCCGAGGAGGGAGAGGCGGGTGGAGGGAAGGGAAAGGATTCGTATGCCGAATCAACTATGGATGGAAAAAGAGTAATTTTCTCCCAGCTCTCGGGAGAGCGATCGACATCTTGAACGGGGAGAGATGTGATCGTTATGGTACAAGTAGCCATATCCTTCTTTCCCTCGGTGTCGGTGCGTGATCGTCAAGGGAAAGAGGCAGTGAGGAGTAGAAGGTGTAGAGGAAAAAACATAAACGTAACGTACCACAGGAACAACCTGCTCAGAGACCTTTCCAGGAAGAGGAATCAACTCCAAGTAAAGCGCCAAGTATAACTAAGTGAAGTCCCCGAATCAGCAGCATTCAATCATTAGTCCGTTCATTTCCTGCTTCCATTCCATTGTGCCCCGAACCTCCCGTAAAATCGTCGCACTATGTGTTTGCAAGTTTGCACATCGTGGTCCCAACACATGATTACCAGTTCACACAATCAGAACTAGACAACATACCGAAGTGACGAGTAAGCCAATAGAGATAGTTTGCTGTGCTCGCGTCATCTTTGCGACTCCGTGTGCGATTGCTCAGATTTGGGGTTGATGTGTTTTATAAGGTTCAGGGTTTCAGTGCGTGCGATGCGTGTGTGAGTTGGCAGATTCTCAAAGGTGGGTAAAAGGAACGTGGTTCGTAGGGAAAGTCGTGGTTTTGCTTTCTTTTGGAGATTGGGTAGATTTCGAGGACAGCTGGAGCTCATCAGTTGCGATTGGACTGGACTCAAAATTTAACGAGAGTGTCACGTGTCGCTTCTTTAGAATTCTACTCCTATTTCTCGTTTTGACATTGTGGGCAGGAATATTGGGATGAAAGAAAGATTTGAAGAGCTTGAGATTATTACATATGGTCCACGAGGACAATCTTGATTACAAAACTATATGATATATGATAATTAACTCCCTCCCAATCAATTCTCAATTCCTCGAGGGAATTTTACTCCTCCCACCCAGTATCATTCAGCGCCCACTCATCCACCCTGATGGCCAATACAATAAACGATTACCTTAGTCAACATCCATAGGACTAGTTTCCTCTATAGGCATCTCTGCAGAGGGTATCCTATCTCTCAGCCATGCAAGTGTAGCTTCTGTACCTTTCTCCAGAATCGTGTGTTTTGGCACACGGAAACGATTTCCACTTACATCTAGAGTATGCAGACCATCTGGTCCACCCAAAAGTCCAATGCGCGAGTTTAGGCTGTTTATCTCATTGCTGCTACAATCCAAAAGTCTCAGGCCTCGAACTGCTTCCGGCATCAATTCACGGATTGTGTTGTTAGATGCCATAAGAAATATCAAGCTTGGGAAGTGGGGCTTCAATACAGGTAGCGAAGTTAGACGATTGAAACTGATATCGAGCTTCTCTAACTTAGGGGCTTGTAAATGTTGTATCAATGGTTGCAGGGAACTGAAAGTGTTGGAGCTAAGGTTCAATTCCTTCAATGCAGGTAACTCCAAGTCATCCTTCAGGAATGTATCGCTTGTCAACTCGTTGTGGGCAATGCTCAAGGAGGTGAGAGTGGATGCAAAAAAAGCAATAGAAGTAGGTATCTCCTTGAACTGATTATGTTGCAGGTGTAAAACTTTGATAGTATCGTGTGCAGCGATTTCTGCAGCAATCACTGGATTGAGGGAGTGCGAAGATGTGCTGGATCGATCAAGAATTCCTCCAGTTTTGACCGGCCAATGAGAAGACGATGGTCGACTCGAAGTGCTCGGTGTGGTTGGCTCTGATAAAAACCCATCTTTCCCTTGCTCGGCTGGTGTGATTCGGGCTCGCAGGACACTCTTTAAATCTTCGGTAGACATTGCAGAGAATTTTTTTTCCCTCAATGGATTGCCGCTTATTCGGAAAATGTCAAGGCTTTCCATTCTGCCAAGTTTATCATCCAGAATTTTGATGTTGTTGCCGCTGAAATTGACATTTTTAACCTTAGGAAGGTCGACGAAACCAACTGGTAGCTCGGAAAGATTATTGTCCTCGGCTGTAAGTGTACGTAGAGATACCCATGAACTCAAATCGGGAAAACTTGCAATGCGATTTGAGGAGCAGCTTAGCTGATGAAGTGAAGGAAGTTCAAGTTCCGATTCGCATATAGAAGTAATAGCATTACTCGTGATATCCAGAACTTGAAGCTGTGGTAATCTTTCCACATCTCCGGTAACTAGAGTACCAGCGAGACCATTCTTGGCAGCTATAAGCTCTATAAGGGACAGGCGACCGAGAATATCAAAAGGCAGTGATCGGAATCTGTTATCAGTGATATTAAGAACCCTCAGTCGTTCCAACTGAGCAAAGCTTTCCGGAAATGTATCAAGAGCGTTCCGTTGTATCTCCAAAATCTCGAGATTCTTCAAGTTTTCTATATCTGGACTTAGAGTTCCATACAGTCCGTTGCTTGCTAATTTGAGATCCCGCAAAGAAGTTATTTGTGTAACAATTTGGAGGCATTCATTGCCTAACTTGTTGTTCGACTGTCCAGGATTAGCAATTGATCATTCAATATAAAATTTGTTCGACTTATTAGCTTACCAGGTTTAAAGATGTCAGGAGCTCAAGCCTACGTAAACCTAAAGGAATCTCTTTCAAAAAGTTACCGTGTAAGTCCAATGTCTCAAGGCCACCAAATTGGTTGCCCGTGAACTCGTCATCCTCCATGGCCTCACGTGGATCGATATCCGGAAAGATGGTATCATCAAGTTTTTCAAATTCATTGTCAGCTGCAATGAATCTGGTTAAATCGACAGCTTCAGCCCAAGATCCACCCTGATCTCCCAGTGTATCAAGGTTATACATGGTCATAACCTCCTCGGGTATTTCTTTGAGACCCATAGCGGCGATGTTAAGACGTCCATCGGCTCGGGCAGCAGCAATTCGTTTGCGCAGGAGGCCTTTGCTAGCGTTTGGATCAACTCGTTGATTGAAAGGATCATCTGAAAGACCAAAATCAAATGCCGCTGTAGGAACTACAGGCACTTCTTCATGATTGCTCGCAGCACTTGGGTTTGCCGCTGCTCGCTTTGCCGCTTTCGCTTTCGAAATTTGGTCTCTAAGAGATGAAGACGATTTGCTTGCTGCCGTCTCTTCCGTCTTGTCGTGATTCCTCCCAGCTTTACTGACAGATCTAGGAGGAAGACTTTTGAAATTTATTGACTTCTTCCTGTTAGCAGAACCGATGCCCCCCTTGTCGGTTGATTTTTCTATAGCATCTTCACTAGGAGCTGATGTGAAGGACTTGAAAGGAATATCCTTCAAGTCTAATGGTTTCTTACTTTTGACAAAGTCACCGCTGTCAAGATCAAACGATTGGTCCATTGAGGGCATCGATGGCTTGCGAAATAGACCAGTCACTGACGCACGCTCCTTCACAGTTCGGGCACTGAATGTCTTGCTACCGGATTTAATAGTGGGAAGCTTTTCTGGTTTGATTGGACTTGGAGACCTCTGTAATGCATTGCCGGGCGATGGAAGCTGTGCTATACTTCCGGGACTGAAGCTGCTTCGAACCGTTGGCGTCTTGAGCGTCTTTTCAGGACTTGGCCGTTTCATTGGCGTGGAAGCCTTATAGCTTGTGGGTGGGGGTCGGAAGGTACCCGAAGATGATCGGAAGTCAGGGATGGGTTGCGCAGAGTCTGCACTCGATGTCGGCCTTGAGCTGGCAGAACGGCGGGATGGTGGTCTCATAGACCCATCATTTTGGTAACTAGATCCAGGTCTGGATGACGAACTTGCGCGAGACACGGAGCGTTGAGGGGCTTGAGAAATGAAGAAGTTCGACTGTCTCCTTCGAGTTGCTGGCGACGGGGGAATATGCTGCAGTGTTTCCATTGTTCGTTCGGATAAGGAAGGTCGAGTAGCCGAGCTCTGACTGAATCTCCCATCATCATCATCATCATCATCATCATCGTCATCCTCCTCATCATTATACACAACCGGAGAGGATCGGTGCGCCTTCAAATCCTTCTCCGCACTCGAATTTGGTCGAAATTGCTCTTCGTCAACTGTTTGTGGCTTCCGAAAGGGAATATTGCTTGTTTTGGGCTGTATTGATCGCGGAGGTAGGCGGCTAGTAGCGGTTGCTGTGAGACGTTGTCTCGAGGGTGTTGACGCGGATAATTGGTCTCTCGATGGAGCGCTCCGAAGACGTGGATTGACAATGGCATTTGTAGGTCGGAGAAGATGCTGCTGCTGCTGCAGGTTTTCCTTTGAGGCTGAGGGTCTCGGAAGACGTGAAGGTAGACGTGAAGGTCTAGGTAGGCCAGATGGTTTTGGTTGATTGACTGTCGTGTTGTCCATGATTGAGGAAGCCGTATTATGTTCAAGCATTAATCATACCTTGCCGAAGCTTCTTGGATTCTCGTCAACACAAAGATGAAGCTCAAATTAAACAAACGCGCTTCTCCAAGAAAACATACAAAAGCTCGGCAGAAAGGGAAAGGGGAAGGGGAAGTAAAGCTTTAACTACCTTCTCATGATACGAAAAGTATCTCGAAAGCAAAAGATGCTTTATCTCCTTCAACGGAGAGTAATTATTAATTGTGTGACCGTGTCAAGAGCTGCTTTTAAAGCGGATCTCTCATATGAATCTCATTTCCCAGTCGCCATACCAATAATAATGCCAATGCCATACATAACCTTACGAAAGAGAAGCAGGTCTGGAGAACTTGGTGGTTAGGTGGGGAGGGACTAAGTGATTATTGTTTTGATATTGCTATTACGAGTAGAGTAGGTTCGGTCAATGAGGCGGGTGAGTTTATAGCTTACAATTTACAATTTACAGTTTACAGTTTACAGTTTACAGTTTACAGTTTACAGTTTACAGTTTACAGTTTATAGTTTACAGTTTACGGTAATTCCATGGTATATAGCCGTACAGGGTTCATAGGGTTCTTCAAAGCATCATTTGAAACCGATAGTGCTGTGGGAGGTTCTTATTTAGCATCTATCAAAGCCTATACCGATCTGCCATGCTGAAACCAACCCCAAAATAGATTCTATCTGGATTTATCATTGAGCATACATACGATAATTCCTTATATTATCATGGATGCTTCTTAGTGCTGATGGTTAAGGTTTAGTCAAAGCTTTCGGTTTATAGAAGTAAATACCATCTCCACTTTTACGAAGCAGTCGTAATTTATAATTGGGCAGCCGTTCTCCCCACATGACCATCGCCTTAGCAACCCAATCCAGGGACTTGCATTCAATCAAATCAAATAATACAATACAATATAATATGAAATAATACATCGCGACCTAGGTACGGTACCCCAGTCAATGCACTTTCCCCCCAGCCATTCCTCCTGCAAAGGTGGTGGTGGCACTGGTGGTGCTTGTTGTCGCAAATAATATCCAGCCCTCTCTTATCACCACTTACTTACCTCTAGCCTCCATACATCATCAGCGTTGATGTATGTATGTGTCAACGTACCTCACTACATCGACATACTGCAATCGCAGAGACATATGCATTCGGATCGCATTTGCTACCTCAACATACCACTATTTGTTTGTTTTTGGGGCATTTCGCAAACCGCATACATCAATCCATCAGAGCACACACCTACCCACCTTTTCTCAACCCAGTGCGCTCCTGGTCCGCAGTGGTGTACCTGTGTTGAGGAGAAGTCCATCGGCAATTGTCCAGAGTCTGGGCAAGTCCATAGGTCCGGTCAAACTTATCATTCTTCAACTCATCTCAGAATTGGAATTTTGGTAATACGTCATTAGCTGCTGTTAATCTACCTACATTTGCTAACATCTCACAGTGACTTCCTTCCCTCTATTCAATATCAATATCAGTATCTATGGCTTCTTCTAGCTTATGCGACGATGTTTCAACTCCAGTCGGTCATTCTAGTGCCCCTCAGTATACTCAAAATCTTGTTCCTGCTCGCCATGGAACCCCGCGTCGCTTGCCTTCACCATCCCTCATGCTAGCTCGAAATTCTTCAGGGAGTATCAGAGAACCAACTCCACATATGTCTTTGGGAGATATTGTAAGGCATCATCTCTTTGTTGGTGACAATATGTCATCGTCAACGACCTCCCCACCGTCCTCCCAACTGTCAAACGTTCGTCAGTCGCTTCCAAATCAAAGAACTATAGCAACAACCCCATCTCCTCTTGGCTCCCCCCCTGCCACAGACTTGAACCCAATCAAAACAGCTCCTGTTCCTGGTATTAGTCGCCCACCAACTGCTCAGGAGATTACCGAGGCTTCTACAGAAGAGAAGATAGAAATGATACAGAGATTGATTGCCGATAATAGCCGGCTGGAAAACGCAGTTGGAGAAGCTCGGATGGAACAGGCCCACTACAAGTTGCGAAACACCCTTCTGACCTTGGAGTCGGAAGAAGCTATCAAGCATTTGGAGGCAGAAAATGAATTGACTCGGCGGGAAGTGCAGGTCTTGCAGCTTGCATACCAGGGCCGAGCTGATCCCCATGCACCAAGTCCAGAGTATGTTACAAAGCTCAAGGCTATCTGCAAGAGCCTGGAGACGGAGAATATAACTATCAAACGTCGTCTTGAAAGAGCCAAGAAAGTAATAGAGGCAAGGGAAGATCAATTGGAGGCTGTGCAAGATGCAAATGACCGTCTCACGCAGCGTATCCGCGAGAATAGAGAGCACATCAACATCATGCGTAGCCCCGGTGGTATGTTCCATGTTTCTACACCGAAGCTATCACACAACAGTTACCCAGCCACACCACAACAATATCGCAGAACACCACACCAGACTCCTGTTGCCAGTCTCTCAATACATGAATCCCGGGAGCATGGCCAGGAGCCTGGATTTGCTGCTCTATTGGCTGCCGCTCACCAGGAAAATAGTAGTGCCCCGACAACTCCTCTCATCAGTCAACGTCATGGTCCACGCACTCCAATCAATAGACACAGTCGTGGCGTCCAGTCCCTATCTTCATTACCTACTACACCTGCTTCAGCTCGCCCAGGCACTGCCAATTCAACACTTCTTCCGTCCGCGCAACTCATCCCACATAGTGCCTCTCGGTCGATTTACGCTAACCGCACCTCGAATATCCCACCTTGTGGGCGGCGTGAAAGTCGCGATAGCACTATTTCAGCTGAAGATGTTGATGAGTACAATTGCGTAAGGTTTGCAGAACGTAGACGTGGAGAAAGTCAAGAAATCCAAGAGAGCCAAGCTGCCCAAAATGCAAATGAAATGCTTCGCGCTGATCCTCATGAATCATTCGAGGTTGCAGCTTCTAGGACCAATACCCCAAACCCCGTGACAGCAAAGAGTGAACTTCTTCAGTCCAAGATCTGGGGAGCTGTAACTAAGCCAGTGGTTGAGAAGAGGAAACGGGACGATTTTCATGGCGTACATCATCCAAACAAGAAACCGAGAGCTTCTGGGCACATTGGCCTCGGTATTGGTTACGAGGCATCCCGAATTTAAAGTTCCCTTCCTTGAAGCTCTTCATTTCATCTGAGATCATTTGCTTGTTGGCAAGTTTGTTCATGGCGGGAAGCTCATGCAGCTATTTTCATCGCCCCATCATTTTCTGCTTCTCTATAGGCTACATCAAGGAAACTCTAATATGTATCAACATCATCTCTACTTGAAAAGCAATGTATCGTATTTACCTCATGGACTTGCCCCTTTCATTTGTTGGGGAGTGCCGGCGTATTGAAAATAACAGCGGAAGCGTCATCGGCTCTCGAGGCAGTTTCAATCACCAGAGAGGCTCCAGCGTCGACTTCGCAAGCAAGACATCAGGAGTGTTGATGCAGGCATGTTTGTCATTGCATTGCAACAATTAGCAAGCTTGGCGTAGTATTCGGCATTCGGCCCAAATTCTTGGGTAGAGCAAAGAATATCTAGGGGAGATTTCGGGAAGATTTAGCAAGCCAATAGATAGATAAGCATTCATCAATGCCTTTCGGAATCTTGTAACTATTCATGTGATTCCCAAGCCATTCCAGCCCAACCCTCATGTGAATATTTGTCCCGTGGACCAAAGAACATTCGAATGCAACAAGATAGCTTTCTGGATTCGACCGGACGACGTGCATGGCGGTGTCGCTCTGGAATGGATGCAATAGATGCATCTACTCGTATCCTCTACTCGTACTTTATCATAAATAATGTTAATTCGGCGATAAGTTGAAACGACTGGACGGGATCCACCAATCAAATGGATGCAGCTAATGAATAACGTCGATCTTTTTTTGTCAGCAAGAATAAAGGTTCGGGTTAAGGTTACTTTACTTACTGGTGGCTACTGGTATCAATCTAAAATCATCCCCCTTTTCTCAAATCATACGGATCTGGACTCTGGAGTATTCAAAGCTACTGTGCTCGAGTATACGAGTACAATATTCAAGAGTTCGCCCCCTGTCAAGCTGTCGTATCTAGTCTACTCGTAGATGCTCCATCACGATCTTACATAGGGACTCTTGTTTCCATTAAAATCGTAAGTCAAAATACAGTACCCGCCATCTTCCTTTTGATTTGAAACACATTCACCTCTTGTTGGTATCTTTCGAATACCGTTTACCATCCCGGGGCCCGTCAAACTGACAAAAACAAAAGCAGCAAGAGGTATAAGATAGGCCGTTGCATCTAGAACCTTGCATTTGGTTCTCCTGTATCGCTCGTTTTCTCTACCTGTAGACGATTGCGGACGGCTTTGTGGCGCAGTATTTCTTGGCTCAGTACCCAAGCCCCTGGAACTGCATTCACGTGTTGGTAAGATTGCAATCATGGAGGACAGTGTAGATACTGGCGTGCATTCTAAGAATGAGGCGGGCGTTGTTGATCCGACGAGTTCGTTGGAAGAGAACTTAAGCCCCGAGGCACCTCTTGCGTCATTTGAGGATGAGAAGGAGAAGTACAGGCAGTTGACGGAGGAGGAGCAGATAGATATGTCAACATCTATTGCGGACATTTTTGAGCTGGAGGAGGAAGCTCCACAGGGAGAAGAAGCCGAGACAGATGATGATGATGCTGAAGAGGTGGTAGATGTGGAGGATAGGGAGAGGAGAACGGAAAGGCTAAAGGGAGCATTGGGGATATTGGCGCACTTATGGTGGCAAGGTTCAGCTTTCATCGATAAGGCTGCAGAGAAACTGGCGGACGGCAGTAGAGATCGTAAGTTGTTTTTCACGTTGCAGGAACATGGCTCCACGTGGAGTTGTCAGTCTCACATGGCCAAGTGGCTACTCTGAGTGACCAGGCAACTCGGAAGAAGTGCCCTTGGTAATCTAGATTCAGTCTAATTTTTAAACAGCTAAATGGCGAGTTCCCCTTGGAGACTCCGGTATATTGAAGTTCTTTCTCGAAATATTGAATGCACATACTTTGCGCCACGCCCTTAAACTTCAAATACTACGATTGGTAGGAAACTCTTGTGCGGATACAGGTAAGTCAGCCTTTGCTATATTGTTTCAGGGTGCTGACATTGAGATAGATGAGAATAGGGCTCGGGTTGTTGGATCAAATTACATACCCTTGATTGTTGCTCAGTTATCAGATACCAACTTACTCGCTTTTGCAATACCCGTTCTTTATAATGTTTGCGTTGACTATAGTCAGTACATGAACATCTCCGCATTAGTGGTCAATTACTGATATCATTCAGTTCCTGCTCAACAGCAGGCTTCTAGTGCATATTTGAGCAGAGAAATCATTGAGCTTATTGCGAGCCCTCGATTCAAGGACAGCGCACACTTTCTTGGTTATATATGTAAACTACTTGATCTACTCATACAGCAACGTAAGTATGTCATAAATCCGAGATTGATGCTGGGACTAATGAATATCAAGCTTCGGAGCCAGAGACGGCACCAGATAATGCCCCAATTGTCCTATTGAAGTTGGCCTCGGATCGTGGAAATCCAGTGGGTATTCAAGATTACATTGCTCTTGTGAACACTGCTGTGGCATATCTGGGACACGAGAAATTTCAGAAGACATTGGTCCAAACACCTCAAGCGCTTGATACCGCTCTAGCTGTCCTCGTTGATTCGTATACACGATTTGATTCTCATCCATCAATTGGCCCCTCTACAACCGACGAGGACGATGCAAAATTGTTGTCGCAAATGCGTATCAACCTGAATTCGGCGTTATCCGACATCTCAGCTTTGCCAGAGTTTAAAGAGGCATGTCCAGTTATATCACCGTTCTCTTCCTCGCTACGTCGATGGTTATCGAGTGAACAAATTCAATTGCAAGTCTGTGCTTGCATAATGCTAGGTAACCTTGCTCGTAATGACGAAGCTTGTGAACTGTTCGTACACACGACTAGGGTTCATACGCCCCTTATCTCCATACTAAAAGACGTCAAGGATTCACAATTACTCCATGCGGCCCTTGGATTCCTCAAGAATTTGGCGTTGCCCCTGAAGAATAAGGAAGTACTAGGGAGTTCCGGCATTTTTGAAGTCCTCCCTAGATTATGGCTTCTTGACATATTACAACCAATCCAATTATCATCTATATCTCTGACTCGCCAACTTGTCAATGGCTCCATGGATAACGTTAACAGAGTCTGCGCACGTCTTTCAACAGACGAGGGTTCACCAGCCCACGAGCGTTCAAACCTCTCTCTCTTAATCGCCTTGTTCGATCGAACTGATGTAGAACCAATCAAAATGGAAATTTCTCGTCTAATCACCGCTGTATGCCGTGTTTTCACAGCCTATAAAGGTCGGCCAGCCGAAGAACTAAATGAAACTCGAAGAAAATTCCTCCTCCGCCATCCTGACCTCGGACGACCCCTAAGCTTTATGGTCTCTCAAACCAAATGGCCGATTGTCAGAAGTGAAGGATGGTTTGTCTTTGCACTTATGGCTAGGTATCCAGATAGTGCGCAATGTATCAGTGATATGATGCAAGATGTTGCAGTCTTCCAACTTCTCGTCGAAATGCTCACCGGAAAGCCGCTCCTGGATTATCAACCAGCCTCGGATACTGCCACTCCGCTATCAACCCCTCAAACCAATTCATCTGTTCCCCTGGATGTTGAGCCCCAAGCGTCCGAGCTGGAACCCGTACAACCCCACGCGCAAGCTGCTGGGATGGCACGCATTGATCGGGAAAATGCGCTAGTGCTCGTTAGTGAGTTGTTGAAAAATATGGGGAGTGAAATGCCGGTCATGAGACGCGCAACTTTTGAGGATTTGTTGAAAGGGGGTGGGGAGTTGGTAATGAGCTATAGGGAGGCAGAGGAAGAAAATGGACCAGCGGGGTGCAGGGAGCCGGATAGGAGAGGTTCGGGATTGAACCTACAGGGGGTGGCAACGGAGAGTATTAATGAGATTTCGTAGGTTGGGAGGAGGATGGAGGGATGATATACAGATGAGGATTTCAAATTCGGGGAGTTGTCCGGTTGGGGGGGGAGTGTGATGTTATGGGGATTATTTTATCAAATACTGGTACTTATCTCGTACATGACATAAGTTACAAGTTGGATGGCAGTATTTCTCGTGACAGATAATCAGATGGTATCGAATCGTCTACGATTACAATACAAGAATTGCATTTATTCTTCTCACTGCCTACCAATCGAAGACAGAAACATCCTCCAAAACACCTCCCATCGTTCTTATAACTAGAGAGACTCCAATCCCCTGCACTCGTTACGCTACCACATGCATGGCATACCCTCCAAAATACTTCAAACAAGAATTCCGATCCGATCCTTGGAAGTCCACCTCTTATCATTCCACTGTTTGGGGGTGTGAGGTCTATTGAAAAGCATGGTGTTGAGAGGTTTCGAAGTTACAGATCAATGGGGTCGCTGATGAAATGAGACGAGATGAGATGCGAGAGAGGGGGGGGGAGCTCTGCTAGGCTCATCTGGGGCGAGTAGTTCCCGCTGTGTTATTGCCTATAACCTATCGACACTGTAGGTAGGACCTGTACCATTGTATCATCAATTCACCTCGTACACAAACGAACCCCTTATTTAATTGAAACCCCCGTTCTGAAAACCCGCCTCTGAATACTTGGTTACCACCTTCGAGTACGATACGGGGCACTCTCCATGTCCACAGTTATCACGGCACTCGTCTTGGATCGAGGCAGCCGTCAGCTAGCTAATGCTACGCCGAAAAGAGCAATGAAGATTTTATTTCCTTGATCTCTCTCTACCCATCTGAACGAAGGGAGGGAGGAATTGGCGTAAACGCGCACCCATCTAAATCGCGCCATGTTGCTTTTACCAGTAGACAAATACTCAGCACAAACCGACCCTAATTTCTCGAAACGGATTTGCAAAGGCAATCGGTGACGGTTGTGCAGCGGGAAAAAGGCCATTCTGATATTGACGCCTATGTATACAAACCTCTTCCAAAATATTTAGATAGAGAGATGCATTATTAAAAGGTATGCTAGTATCGCTCTTGTGAGATTGTGTACGATGCTAATCATAGGAGAGTGGCAAAGCTTTGAGGGTATGATACACTCGCGTAACATAATCTTCGTCTCCTTTTCTCTGAGCCAACATTACTCGAGTAAAGCAGAATCGATCCGATAATCGTACTGATAACTTACGTATTTATTCGGATGTTACCAAAATACTTAAAAGAACAGAAATTCCAAGAAGGATCAAAAGTTCAGATTTACCAAGTGCAATCAAATACAATTAAACACACTTAAGTAACATGATTGTTTTATTTCATTTCACCTAAAAACGAAAATCTCAATCTCCTGCTCCTCCTCATCCACCATGCCTAATGGCACCTTACACCGCTCCACAGCTTCAAAGCCTTCCTTCTCCATAAGGTCAAAGAATATCATCTCACTATCATGTCTCACCTTCATTGCCAACAAAATTAATACCCCTTTATTCGCTTCTCTCACTCTTGTCAATGTAAAGACCAAATCTGGTACTACATCCGGATTATACGTACAATCCGCTACCACTACCAACTCCCACCTTTCACCGCGTACACTCTCAGGAAGTGGTTCAAACCAATCGAGAACTTGATGAGAATAAGAACAGAGTGAGGTATCTGACTTTGAAGCCATGGTAGCAATGTTCTTCTCCAGTATATCCGAGGCTTCGGGGAGATCGGTGAGTAAGATCTTATTGATCTTATTAGAAAAGATTGTCGCGAGTGTAATACCCACGATTCCACACCCGGCCCCCAACTCAAGAACATTAAGATCCTGTTGCGTACTCAGGAACTTTTCTAGAGTAGGTAGAGAGCCTCCTAATTTCGAAGAACTTCGAAGAGATGAGAGATATGATGAGAGCACTAAACCCGCATCCCCTACATCATAAAACCATTAGTTTCCAAAGAAAACAAAACACCCACCTACCTACCTGCAAAGAGAAAACCTACAAATATGTCTCGCGATACTTTCCCCAGTTTCTTCCCAAATATGTATTTCCTCTCCGCTTCCAAAACCAGTATTGAAAACGCGTTCAGTTAAACCCTCCGACCTTGTCTCTCCAGTTCTAATATCAATACTCCTACTCCTCACTTTTGCAATCCCGCCCTGATTTCCATTGATCATTCGCAAAACAACCTCAAAGGAATCTACGCCATGTATTTTTTCCACAGGTCCCACAACCATTGTCATCCATCTACCCTCTTCATGTGGTATCCGTACCGGTATCCAAATCTCCAAACTCCTCATCCCATTTGCCCCCTTCCATATATATTCTGTCCCAGGCTCAATAAGCTCCCCGTCAACTTCTAGCACGGCACGTAATTTAACATCAGACATTAAATAAGATTCCCCCAAATCTGTTGTAATAGTGATTTTCGCAGATAAAACTCGGGGAGAAGAGGAGGACGCAGAGGACGGGAGGGGCAGCAGACGAGGCTGCTTGAATATCCGTATGTAATGCATCGTATTTCCTATTCAAAGGGGCAACCTGCAAATAGTAATGTGACAGCCTCGTAGGAGTCCAAACAAGGCTGTTCCCAGGGTCTCAGCCTTGGAGGCTAAATCCCTTATTCCAACTCGTAGATGTCGTAATCGTTATCGCACAACTCCTGTTCCTGCGGCTCAGATACCGAATCGCATACAGTATGTATGTCTTCGCTCAACGCGGTAATTGCTCAATTCGAAACTCCCGTCGCGGATTCACAACATATACCTATCCGTTCCGCCAGGTCTTCCCAGAACTTTTTTAGTCGCCGTTTAACGTTTTCCCTTCTTGCATGTGCATATATCGTAATACGTATGTACGTACTTCCTTCTGCACTGCTAGTGAGAGTAACTCAACAAACCATCCAATCCCATCCACTCAATTCAATGCACGAAAAGAGCTCTGCTTATGCCACTCTCAGCCACTCTCACACACGCAATTCACGCACTCTCCCTTCCTTTCTCCTCTTGACCAACGTTCCACGTTCCGCAAGCAACCTTTTCGTTATTTTGCTTTGGTGCCTTATTCCGTGCGTCGTGTAGTATCGTATCGTGTCGTGTCGTGTCGTGTCGTATGGGATGCTTCGAAGGGGTCGGTATCACTGGGTAATTATGTAGAAATATTCTCTTTGCATGCACTAGAAACATGGCAAATCTTCCCCCTCGTTTCAATTTCTTGCTCTCCGCTTATCGACGCACGTTCCAAGCTACTAGTGTAAGGTTACACTAATCTACACGTGACCCTTGAAACATTCCTTTCTCGTTTCTTTCCCGTCTACCCCTAGAATTAGATCTCGTCTAACACTTTTGAAATCTTACTCGAGTATTATTATGTCAGAACTTCCATTCTTGAATCCTTCACTAGAGTATTGATATCATTCTAGTCAACCTTTACAAATATAGGGCTGACTTTTCTTCTCTTGCTTCTCCTTTGGCTGCATAGAGCATTCTCTACATCACGCCTTGCTGTGCAGGTCAGATTCTGCAACCCTTCCGTCGCTTACCTCTGTTTAAAGTATACAGCAGTTTGTGCTGCTTGATACTTTTACTCATGATGAACTATTAATAGTTCGCTATTATATATATGTATCTGAACATTTGCCTAGGAGTCTTCATCATGTTATCGGATGTTGTGCCACCATGAGCGCACATATGTGTTCTTGCGTTTATCCAATCAGCCAACCATCGTCCGTCTTCCCTTTACCACCCCATATTCGCCCCATTCAAGCCAGATACATTGTTGTCATTATGATGCTTGGGATCCCAAATAACAGGTGCCTAAATATACATGTGAAATCGACGGGGGGTTGGCGCAAGAATTCAAGGTTACCAAGTTTCTATTACTCCTCAAAACTTCCAAATCGGATTGACTACTCAGCAATTCAGGGGGTTTTCTGGCTTATCACCAATAGCGCTGAATGAACAAGGTTAATCGAAAACACCCCGAATAGTCCAATCATATCGTTATCCAGCCGCGACAGCTAGCACATAACCCCAACGGTTTCCACACCTTTCGGTACTTTGTTCAGCTCTCATCGATATTTACGAAAATATAAGCACCAATCCAACCCTTTGGGCATCGATACCCCCTCCATTGGCTTTAAGCGCTGCATCAATATCACATTCTCAAGCAGTATGCTTTATGTTTTACGAGTATATCATATAGGATATAAATATCAAAAATATGAGCACCAATAGCCCCAACCTTAACACAAGGCACAGATAAGGCTCGTGCTCGCTCTATGGTAGTGATTGATAGTAAGCCTAAGCATGGAAGGCCCGAAATGTATGGTTCACAACATTTCCATTTACCATTTCCTGCATCTCCATTCCCAAAATGCAGACGGCGAGTCAGGGGGAGGCACACATTTTTGAGATGGATAGATACACTACATTTTTGGGGTGCATACTATAAAGGGGAAGGGGATACCTAGCCCAGTCAACTTGGAATTCCCTAGAGGTTCAAAATCATCATCCAGAAACCTTATGTGGTATTAGTGATACGATGCCATTATAGTACTTGTGGTATGTTACGCTTACAAGATGGGGTCGCCATATCACATATCCATTCAACTTCTTTCAACTCTCCACCGACGCCGCTGACTGTAAGATGGGGGGTCGAAACTACAGTTTTGCTCCCCTTCTCCTTCCCAAGAGATATTGATATATGCGTGGAAGAAGAAAATGGCGAGCTGATAAGCCTGGCGGACATGGCATGGCGCACACTGCACACACCTGGCACACCATGCCCACCAGCACCATTTTCCGAGAAGGTGGTCACAAATGGGCAGCCTCGCAGCCATATGCAATGGAACACCACATCTCATGGGTGAAAACAGCGGACGCAGGAAAGACTAGTTCAAAGCACTCTAGGTCTTTTGGTAGGACAGTGCGATGATGATTTGTTCCATCCAACATGCTGTACTCCGTAGCGTCCTCGTGTTTTCGGAGGGGGCTGTAAGGTTATCTAGTATAGTGAAGCAGAGTTGTTCTTCGGTGCAAGTCTACACGGTCAGATCGATTGAGTGCTAACTTGTTTGGTTTGAGGGAGATACAGTAGATAATTTGACGATGTGTTTGTTATTGCACAAGCAAGAAAGCAGTTGATGGATTCAGTAACTTTATCCTGCGTGGCATGCATTACGAGTAGACGAAAAGGACGAGTAAACACCTTCATATGGTTATCGGCATTCATATTTACGAGTACATTTCATAGGTATCTCCTCTCTTTTCATCCAATATGTAACCACCCCTCTCCTCACATTTCCAATGGTGACTTCCTGCATACACATGCATATATATCGCATGGCCAAACGGCATACAAACCTCCTTTCGGTCTTACAGTCACAGTATTACATCAGTCATCCATCATCCAACACCCGCCAGATCCAAACAAACCCAAATCATCCCAACCAAATCAACAACAATTCATACCATTCAAGGGTAAAATTAAATTCGCTTACCGATCGTAGCCGAGCAGAAATAATTAAAACCCATTACTCTGTGAGTGTATAGAGTACAGTACATCAACCATCCTGTAGAGAGAGATCTTAACCATTTATGAGGTTACAGCACTGAGTATACATTTTGATATACCATGGCACGTACTACACGGCACTAACTATCTACACCACTACGAGTAGTACTCGATACCGCATCACCCACCACCAACCCAAGAATCCGAACATTTCACACCCACAACAAGAAGAACCAAACTCAACAACAAATACGAGTAGATGCAAGTATTCATAAGAGTATCCGGTTTTAGCCATTGCCATTACACCCAATTCCAAAACCAGAACAACACGATGATAACCTTACCTTACATTGCCACCGCGCCATCTCAACAACAACAACAACAGCACCATGAGAAAAACAGCACAGTATATATAGATCAGATCAACATCAAAATCGCCACCCCAAACCTCCAACCTCCAACCCAAGCCCAGATGCAGACACCACCCACCAAACATGATAAATTCCCACTCCAACCCTCGAAACGATGAAGTCATCATCTCAGCACTCGTAGAGTAGAGTGGTGGAGTAGATCAGAGTGGAGTCGAGCAGAGTAGAGTAATTACAAACATACTTATACCATTCGAGTAGGATACTCAATGACACAAAGGAAGATACCGACTCTACTTACGCGTGCTCTACAGATTCCTACCCTAGTGAGTAATTCGTGCTGTATGATGCGCTGATAATTACTCGGGTAAAGTAATATCCATCTACGGTGATCCATCTACCCATCCACTCAAGTGTGTCTGGCATAAGTAGAGTAGATGCATGATCTACTCGTGTACAAACAAACAAATAAATCAATCAGTAAATAGATACATAAATATCTTCCAAAATAGCGTCATTGTATGTGTTTGCGGGGGATAACATACGAATATCGATATCGGTATCGGTATCGGTATCGATAGCAGAGCGGAGGTGATGAGCAAAGATTCCATGTAAATCCTAGCAAACCAATCCGAACCAATGCAACACATGGAAACCACAGGGAAACTACCGTAGAGGAAGAGAGAACGAGCTGGTGGAGCTACTGATCACAAGCAAGTTATCATCAACAACATCAACATCAAGCAAACACATGAGGAACCACCAGAAATGACAATTCAGACACGCGAAAATATGAAAAAGGGGAAAGAAAACCCTTTAATTCTGGAATTGAAGCTGTCTAGCAGCCAAAGAAGAATGGAAACGAAAAAGCTAGAGAGAAAAACACCATTAAAGCGTATGAAGGGTATATCCAGATGATCAGATCTCTCGAGATCAACCTCCGTGCCATGCCAAAGACATAGGCAGGCAAACGCCAAAGCAAAGCCCAAGCCCAAGCCACCAAGCAATCAAGCCCATCGATACTACTAAAAACTACTATTACAAATTTGCTATTGCCATCGCTTGCCGTCGATCCATCCCATTCCCATTCCCATAACACGCGTAAAAGTCCTGCCGCATTTCTTTCTCTTGAACCATGAAAAAATCTGCGAGGCAAACTAAGAAGAAAAAACAAAACAAATCCCCTTCCATCCATACAACTTGCTAGTAACCCTTTAATTAACAATCTCCAGTGCTTATGCCCAATGCACAAACTTTTTTCCGAATTCACCATTGAAAATCATGCCATGTTGGACATGCAAATGTATTCTTGAATAAAAAACCCGCCCAATGCCTGACTGAACCGGAAAAGTTTTGGCTCGCGCCTTCCCTTTGTAAACCATCCTTTTTTTTTTATCTTACAATGACTATCCCAGCAAAGCAAATGAGAACGCATGCATAATGGTCTCATGGGTATCGTTTGGTCCGTAAGAAATCGAGATGGAAGAAATAAACAAACTCCCTCCGTCTATAATCCGTTGTGTATGGATCCCTAATATTTTTTTTGGTTTCTTGTTTAAAAATGCTTTAAACATGTTGACCCGGCTTGCGTAGAATTTCTTCGCAGTTGGCATCGAATCGCATATTCCATAGTCGAACGGATGCCATGAACTTCTCGGTCTGTTCAAGCTGTCTGTCACGTCCGAAGATGGAATCGACGAATTCGGTGCCGGCGTTCTTGCCGAGTTGTGTCGTAGCGGACTTGGTTCCATTTCTACCTGCCTTCAGCATAGGTGCTTCACATGCCTTCAGGAGCTTCTTCAGTTTATCTGTCAAGCGTTCTCCGGATTCTATAAAGTCATCAACCATCTCGCGGTTATCTTGTTGTCGAATGCGTGGCATGCATTCCTCTGCACGCTTGACCTTGCCTGCTAGTTGAATGAGTAGTAGCCAGAGCTCACCCGCCATGTCGGAGAGTGGTGTAGCGGGACCATGGTGATAGACTGTCCAGTCGTAGATCCACTTGCCAAGGCTATTGGCGTCGAAAACACTGCCGAGGAGCATGATGGGTTCCTCGGTAGGATCCCAGTTCTTGAGAGAGTACCCGGCGGGGATGTGATGCCTGCGCGCATCTTCTTCAGTGGCCTTTTCTGGGGGCGGTTGAGGTTTACTCCTTGATGATGTAGTTGTAGGCCGGGTGGCGCCGGGCCGAGTGGTCGCTGGCCGTTGAGGTGTTGATGCAGCTGAGGTTTGTCGGCGATGTCTGTATGCCGACTCGGGATCTTCAGCGTACTTGGGGCTCTGGTTGTAATATCTATCAGTACCATGACTACTATATTTGTAAGTTGTGTGCGCCGCCGATCGACGAGGCACTCTGCACAAATATACTGTCCCGTCCTCATCCTCGAAATATTCATAGCATTCGTCGTCCTCGGCACCCCCAGTAGGGGCTCGTTGGGAGCAAGAATAGCGACGCTTCGTCTCATGACGCGGCGGCGGTGATGACCAAGAACTTTTGTTTCGACTCACATTTGGACCAGCACCAGTGGCGTAGTATCCGCTTGAAGTAAACCTAGGAGAGAATGGCCTCGCCTCAGTAGCAGATGCTCTGTATGTAGTAGTGTCGGCATAACTTGTATGTCGAGAGTGGGCTCGGAATGGGTGTCGTGAGGAGGTGTATCCTGGAGATCCAGAAGGTGAAGCAGCGGGAGAAGGAGAAGCGCTGGTCGAGAAGCCATAGTACGCGGCGCTCGGATGGCCCGGAGGTGTAGTGTACGAGAAGGACATATTATTGGATTATGTGTTTGGCGATGGAGAACCTGAGAAGATCTGAAATGATGGGCCCAAGGAAAATGGTGGAAAGGAAACGGAAGAAAAACGAAAAAGGGTCTAGATGCTCGCGCCTATGAATCGGAGACGCGATAGAATGTGACAAGCCCGTCACCGTGGTATGTAGTCGGTACGAAAAGGAGGAGATGCCTTTATCGTTGATCCACACATGTCAATAACCGATTAATGATTCCTTCAATGAGGATATCGTTGAGGATGATTCGGAGTCGAAATGAGATCTCGACTTCGAATATTCTGGAAGCAGCTAGAGTGGACGAAATTGAATTCGACGGCTTGCTTTACTTTGAGTGATTGGTAATCGAATCGCGTATGAATGAATGGGGGTGGAAAGTATTTTGTTGCGTGGCCCTGAAACATCAAAACTATATCTCTTCTTCTTCTGGTTCTGTTGCTTCTGTTGCTTCTGTTGCTTCTGTTGCTTCTGTTGCTTCTGTTGCTTCTGTTGCTTCT
>NGKF01000001.1:5572567-5608260 GCA_002162555.1 Monilinia aucupariae
GAGCAGGAGGAGGAGGAGCAGGAGCAGGAGAAGGATTTAGTTGGGTGGTGGTGATGATGATGGTGGGATGTGTTGGGCAGATCGATGGCTTTTAGGCCGTCTATTGATTGTTTGTCCTCTTTGATCTGTCTCTCATGAACCTCGCTCATTCAGACGAATGGTAATCGTGACATGGGGTTTTCGATTACGAACATATCAATATTACGAGTGCGTGAGATTGGATCGAAGGAGTGAATTGCCTACCCAAGAGACAAGGTGGTCAAGTGAAGGGCTGGGATCGCATCACTGGTGGATGCTGTGAGCTTGGAAGTATCAACACAACACAACCTTGGAAACGGCTACACTTGGGAACCCTTTGGACGTACGAGTAGTGAATCAATCCAGTGCAATCAATTCCAACAAAGGTCATGTAAAGTTACACCGATATTTCCATCCTCCGGAGAGCCGGGTGTGATGATAGGGTCCGTTGGAATTGACTGGATGTGGATGTCCCCTTTAGGGAGAAAAGAGAGACAGGAAGGAGTTCTGAGAGTGTACAATGAACGATACGGGACGAAGATGTATGAAAGGTTTAGAACGTACTGGTAAGCTGCACTTCCATGCATGTAGGTTCAGGATACCAAGATACAAAGAGGGGCCACTTCCGTGATATATCAGGCAAGAAGTTTGCGGGAGATGGGAGGTTATCGATGTTTTGAATGAGCCATTACAACAATGGGAGAAATATGTTTAGAATTAGTACAAGTAGAGTAGGAGTCGTGTAGAGTAGAAGTATCAAACTTCAGTTGAGGGTGTGTAGTACAATGTGTACCCCATTCCCATCGCAGCCAACTATTGTCTACTTTCTTGACAAGCCTTGAAGAATGGTTCGTTTCCCATGGCGCTTCAACATCCTGCCGCCTTCTTTCTTGTAGTCGTTCTCGATCGAGTCGATACACTCATAGATATCCGAGGCTATCCTCAGATATGGCACGGAAAAACGCATTATTCACTCCACAACCTACCCCCTCTCGGCTAAAAGAATGTACTCGAGTAGTCATTTCAGGTCTAGAGTACTATTTGCTCCATGTTCATTGATGCTCCCCATCTCCATGTTTCTAGCATCATCTACTCCGTACTTCGTAGCATTAACATTATTCGACAAGGATCCAAATTGATTGTTGATCGGTATTCCTCGAATTAAACCCCTCGCTTGCCTGTTTACAAGCTCGTTCGGCCTTTCATCCATGGTGAAGAGGACGGCCTCTTTGGATGCCACGGAATGACTGAAGGATGCTACCATATCCATGTCATCTCAATTAATCACACGCTGCTCATAATTTGAAGAGAACTCTCGTTTTCGTATTTCATCGCCTTGAGGACAAATCTCTTCGCAAGTTCACATGATTCAATCCGATTCATCGACCTTTAGTCAAGCTTCAAAATGTGTGAAATAGGAAGGCCTGAATAAAAGGATTTATATTTGGTATTATTGCACGACAGAATGAGGAGGTCACGGCTGATTGGGAGCTTGTAGATGGAGGTTGAATGAACTACTCGTAGAACCAGCAGATTCATGGAAAACTCAAGTACTGCACGGTAGAACTGCATATCAACATGCTTCTTTCGTGCATCCTATTCTGCAGAACTTACGGGACCTGATATCAAATAGGACTTGAGCGAACAGCCATCAATTGAAAATTCCACTGCGGCGGGAATGAACCCATGTAATCTCGCATATCTCATATAATTATATTATACTGCGAGTGTACTCTGTACACGGGCATCAAAGGATTAGACCTAGACCTAACCTTGATAAAATGGTGCGAATGCCACCACATCGCCTAACGAGTCACAAACAACAGCACGACAATCACCTTGAGCTTGAGTCCTTTGAACTTTGAGCCATCAAATTAATTGTTTCCTTTTACTTGCCATGGAGCGAGCTATGGTATGGATAACTGGTGGTACATGAAAATACCCCTCCACATTGCCACAATGCATCCACGAAATACGATCAAGACCCTCGCCTCCAACTCCCTAGCTCTCGTGTCGTTGTGAAGCCCTGCTACTGCAATATTGATTTCTTGCAGAGTTTTCAATCAAACTTTCGGTGTGCGAATCCTACTTTTGATCGATTCGATTTAAACTTCCTTCACCGTCTCTTCTTCTTCCTCTTCTTTTGATGCCCAAGATACTACGGGATCGACCTCCTTACTGGATCTGTACGGACTGAAGGAACATGTCTACTTCTGTGCAGTACTGCTGAATCATGAGTGCCTAGAGCTCTCTGGCATTGTGCATGCCCTCGAATCCCATTCGTCTCGAGTAGACAATCCTTGTTGACGGAACCACCCACGCGATACAGGATCACGCAGCGAGAATATACATATCCTTGTGCCCCTCCCCGTTGAAACTTGAAATGCACAGTGCTCTCTCTTCCTTGCGGTCCTTTGATCTGTTGGATCTGGTGGATGTACGAATTACGACCCAACTCCAAGCATTTTGGCTGGGGGTCTGGGGCTCTTAGCTGCCTGTACCCGGATTATCGACCTACTTACTACTTAAAGTGAAAATTCCTTCTCTCCTGCATCGATAGCATCAATTCCCAATTTTCAATCTTCCATACATCCAAGGTTCCTCCTATCCAGTGTATAACTTACAACTTACAAGGCGGTCGGTCGATGCACACGTATCGTACAACGGAGGGCCCAACAACCTTATTGATGTTGAATGACGTATTGGTATGTACCGTAAGTCTAAAAATTGACCTGGGGAAAAGCATCTACACTGCAGCATTTATTTTCCCCTCGAGTTTTTCCACGATACCAAAACTTCTACAACGCGCAAATTCCTTTTAGCTTTTCACTTCCCTTCCCTTCACTTCACTTCATCTCATCTCATTTCACATTTGCCGCACGAGGGAAAAAGTTCAATGGTGGGTATGACGACAAGAAAACCCATTTCTGCCCAAAGAAGAAATGAACCTGTTGTAGCCGTTTGGGCAGTTTCTCCCTACAGGCGTCAGATCTGGGCCTTAAATGGGTCATCGGATTCAAGAAGGGCGCATTGAGAGGCACAAAAACACAACCAATCAAAGTTGTTGCGCAACTTTGGATGCTTGAAGCGTCAGCCTCATAAGACACCTTCCCACCTTCCCACCACACAGATCATACTTTGGGCCAATTTTTGGCCGCATTGGGGGCCAAACAATATGATAGGTTACACAAGAGGTGTGCTGCCCTCGGCTTATAGGACACTCGCGTTTCATGTCTTTTTTTGCCTTTTTCGGAACGTGGTACTCGTCCAGCCTCAATCCGCGGATACAAATAAACGGGTGGCCAGGCGAGACACGGCGAATGGTTTGCTTCTTGGATGGAGGTCGGGGGTGCATGGCAAAAGGCTTATGACTCCCAGTTTGTGACAATCGTCATATTACCCAGCCATGGTTATAACGGCTCGGTTGAGTCTGGGTGGAAGAAGTCTTTCACGTGTTTCCCTATGTTGTTGATCTTTTGCGGGTTGATTACTGACTGGATATCACTATCACTATCACAGTCACAGTCACAGTCACAATCTAGTCAGGTGGATGTGTCTATCATCCCCCCATATCCATCGGTCGAAAGGCAAAAAGCGTTAAACTTGATTTGTGGTAGGGGTGAATGGCCGGCGGGTTCCACCGGTCCGATGAAGCGAGGTTCGGATTGCGGGGTGGTATCTTAAACGAGGATATCCCGTGCTTGAAGTACTTGACGTTGTCACGTTGTCGTTGAGTCAGTGCTCATCGTTGCGATCAGCTTCGTTATCGAACGGAGTTGGAACCGGAGTGTTTGTCTTCATTTCGGCCATATTCAAGGTTTGCTTGGTACAATGATCGATTTTCATTAGAGATGAGGGGTATCCCGCACTTTTCGTACACTACCTAGATACTTACCGATCCGTGTACTACCCACTGTTCGTTGTGTTACTTTGGATACAAACAAAGTACCAAGAGGACTGCGATTTGTTCTGATCAAGAATGTGCTGTCCTCGGTGTTTCGATGGGGGCAACATCGATGAATCTTTGGGACCAGTCATCGCAGTCATTACACTTTGCGTTGTACCTTTCGTTCGATACAAAATCACAACATTCACACCTTGGCTTGAAGAAAAACACGTGTCCCTTCGCCACCGACGCAACCTAAGCGGCAACACTAATTGTGCAAGCCTGCGTACTCAAGTTTGCCTGAAACTTGCTGTATTTGTGGAACACCATAGCAGCGAATCTCTCAATTGCAGCTTCCATCTCTCGTTTCCTGCATTTCATAAAACTCATTTTCAAGGACACTTTGGCTCTGGTGAGCTCCATAAAACTATGAATAAATGGACTTGAGATCTTCCACCGCTGTTTGTCGTTTGCCTTGGGGATGATGATAAGCCGCACCTAGGCATATCTGTAGTACGGATGAGTTTGTGGCGATAATGAGTATGGATTGAATGAAAACTTTCATTCGTCACTAGAGGCCTCATCAAATGACCATGAGGACCTTGCTATTATCATGAGGCTAGTTGACTAGGTGGGTACAATATGTTCCATCAAGATGGGAACTACAAATCAGAATTCATCTCGGCCGGGCCGGGGCAGGGCTGAAAGGGAAATCTCGATCCAAGATACAAAGCGCCATTACTACCCTTACTACCCTTTAAGCAAAGCCTTCTCAACAAAGTCCAAAGATCAGCTAAATATCCTTCAATTTCACCTTGTCATTTCCAATGGTCGGCTTTTTGCTCGATATGAAACGTATAGCGACTCTAACTCCAAACACGATTTCCCCGCCAGTTTTGATTTTGGGCAGTTGATGATTACCAGTAAACATAGGATTTGAAACCTGCTCCAAAAAGAGTTGCATTGGAATTCCAACCGTTTCACACATGAAGTCAAAATAAATTCATCAAAAGATGTTATTCGAAAATAATAACTCCGCAAGCTGCGTTAAACAGCTAGCGTCAATATGATCTTCAACGCTGCTCTTGTTTCTTCCCTTCCATCGCTTTCTTCGCGCTGCATGCTTACTCGCCTAATATGAGAGCAGAAGTTAAGTGGTATGTACATTCCTAGCTTCCTATCTCCTATCCGGAACGAATTGCCAAAAAAAAAGTATAATTTATATGGGGTGGAAAGTTAAAGGGCCAATTTTCAGCTCAGCTCAGGGCTTGATGATGACGAGGCATGGATTCGAGAGGGGGGGTTGAGTCATAGAGGTTATGGGATGGCGATGAGTCATTGTTTGATGAATGGTGAGTGAGTCTTCGAGCTTGTACTACATATATACATATGTACAGGTAAGGAATATGGATTGTGAGCGGCGATCCTTCTACTTGAGTATACCGTGTCTTGCGGTAGTAGCTGGGGTATGGATGGATGTGTACTTGGTGCTTGGTGCTTGGTACTCACTGGCATGGATGATGGAGATGCCATGGGGTAGGCGAGCGCATCTAGGATGCGTTTCGATCCAACGAGATGCGGGAGTGCATGGCTACAGTGAAAATGATAGGATAGATCCTCTTGTATGCACAGCAAGCAATAACCTGGGATATGATGTATAGAAAACAAGCGACGGGCGGTTGAGGAACGGCATAGCGAGAAGCAGCCGAAGGAAGGTAGGTAGGTAGGTGTGTGCTAGGTAGAGTTGAATATCAGAATAGATATTTCTGGGTGACTTTAACCTCGAATCGGATCAAATCAGATGGTAGGTAAGCAGGGTGATATTTTCGATGATACCACAAGTCATGGATGAGAGATTGTATTTTTCCCCGCCCCGTTGGTTGACTACAAAACATGGTCTTGGATCGATCCATCAATCTATTTATTTATTTACTACTCACGAATTAGTAATCATTTGGTCATAGACAGGACGAGAATCATCAAGTTATGTCTGGGAGGAAGAGGAAGAGGAAGAGGAAGAGGAGATTCAAATTATACGACGGACAGGTAGATCTGGGGATTATCCCCTGTCGATTTCGGTTGACCGTTTTGAATCACCATATATGAATGATACTGCAGCTGTCCCGCTGAAACTCCTCATCCCCTTCCCCTTCACGATCCTTCTGCATAGATGCCTTCATTGAGATATCAAGCTCCTTCTCGGCATGTGGTTTGGTGGTCCGTGAAGATATATCATCGCTGATTAATCGAGTGGTATCTAATTATCTAAACCTCCTCGTACACTTAATGTACATACAACTCCCAAACATCTTTTCGAATTTCCCTCTCTACCTGGTTAGGTAACTACTCGAGCAGCTGAGTAAGGTAAGATATCTCAACTTTTCATTTGCCCATTCGTAGCGTTATGCGCAATCCACCTCCATACCATCTCGAAATCAGGTGAGACGGCCGGAGTACTCGTAATCCCTCCCTTCATGCCTGGCTGGAACCTTGACAGAGGATGACAATATCCCAGAATAAATCGTATCGCCTCCTCATCGAACACTACTTTATCATTTCGACTCATTTCGATTCACCTCAGAAATCATCGCTATCTCTTTCCACATTCCTCCCCTTCTGCATTTGTTTCGTCATATCGAATTGGGATCCACGTTCCTTCTTTGTTTTTCCATTCTTGGCGAGTCACGTTAAGAGAGGCACGTCAAAAGAGGATTGCGACACCCGGTTCATGTCAGATTGAGTGCGATATGACATATGGGTGTCAAGATGGATAAACAAGAAATCAACACCGAGAGCTCGCCGACGACACAGAGCGATGGGGATGCAGCGACGAGGGGTAATGAGGAAGTTAAGGTTGCTGATCAATATTCGAGCAAGTCGCAGAGCCAAACGTCGTTTAAAGACTTCATGGTATGTGTCATCACGTCGTTTTCGATGGTCGCACAGCATTAACAGGTTCGATAGAGAATATTTTCATATTCGACGTTGGGTGATAAATTCATGCTGGTGATAGCCTGTGTCGCACAGGTGGGAACTGGAGTTGTATGTTTGTATACTGACAACGACAGCTTGCTCGACTAATGTTTTGGTAGACCTTGCCGCTGATGAACATCGTCTTTGGTACATTTCTACTCCTTCTACCGCGGAGCAAGAACTATAGGCTGATGGTCACGATAGGCAAAGTAGTAGGAAACTTCTCAGACTACTTCATAGTTGGTTCAACTACCACCAAGGCCGAGTTTACCAGTACTATCAACAGACTTACGTGAGTCGACTATTGCTTATCCTCAAGTTATCTCCCCTATTCATCTGATCCCACGCTTGGCTCTATCAATTCCCCTGGGACTCCATAAGTTACCGCTCCGGTAAGGCACTCCTCTTAACAGGGGTCACGTGTTCAGTGTACCCAACAGTTTGAACTGCGATCTATATTTGTAGATCGAAAGGTCAATGTCCGCATACATTTGACGTTGTCAACGGATTAGATGTAAGAAACAGACCCATTATACAGACAGGTATCGAAGATCAACGTACCCTTCGTGTCAGACTGCGTTCCGAGAGGGTCGATCGATGGAGGAGTCCCATTGCTGAGGACTGAGGATGAAAGTCTTAGGTCTGGACTATTGGATGCCCCGAATGCACTCAAGGCAGACATAGCTATGAAATATTGCGGCTCTGGAGTCCAGGTGAAATGAGTTAACCCATTAAACTGACTATCTGAAGCTTATTTGTTCTTTACCTATTCATCGCAAGATGGGCGTTGAGTTATATCTCGATGTTCACATTTCGCCTTGTTGGCCTTCGAATCTCAGCCAAGCTACGCCTGAATTACTTAAAGGCATTATTTAGCTTACCCGTAGGCGTTCTCGATACTCTGCCTAGCGGACAAGCTTCGAACACCATTACAACCACTGCAAATATATTGCAAGTTGGTATTTCGGAAAAGCTTGGGTCGATCTTGCAGTATTTAGCCTTACTCATAGCTGCAGTCATCATCGCATTCACCTACAGCTGGGCGTTAACCTTGGTGACCAGCTCAGTTCTTGTATTTATTGCATTGATCTATGGTGAGGAGTTTCTCCCCTTGTGCTTACACCATTCTGCATACTTACCATCTCTCTTCTGTTCACAATACTGATACGACAGTGATAATAGGGAGCGTCATTCCGGTTATCATGAAGATGACCAAGGACATTGAGCATGCCGATGAGAAAGCGTCTGGGATCGCTGGTGAAGTTCTTGGTTCAATAAGAATGGTTGTAGCGTGTGGTTCCGAGGACCGGATTGCGAAGAAGTATGCTGGATGGGTTGAAGAATCTCGAAGACGAACATTAAAAAAGAGTCCCTGGATTGGTTTTCAATTCGCGCCACGTACGTACTATCAATGATTATTGCCCTTGTTCATTTACTAATAATGCTTCAGTTATGTTTGCAATATATGCGTAAGTTTCTCATCTCCTAACCTTTCGCGTATGAATACTAATTGACGAATAAAGAACCATGGCGTTATGTTTTTGGTTTGGCTGTAAGTATAATCAACTATTTCATATGTACCAAGTCCAACTCCTGCTTTATATTTCGTTCTTTGTGTCATCTTTACTTTTTCAGACTTCTTTCCTTCCAACTCCTCTCACAGGCTTTTGGTAACAAGCAATTGCTAAGTCTCCAATTTTACAGTCAAACTATTCTCTCAAGGACATCTGGAAAATGTCGGAACGATCCTAATCGTATTGATGTCCGTGGTGATGATTGCAATGGCAGTGAGCCAAACAGCTGCGCCAATTATTGCTGCCGGTAGCGCAGCAAGCGCGGCTACGGACTTCTTCGCGATAATTGACACCCCCAAGCCCAACACCCATGGTCTGAAAGGGCCCGAGATTTCAGCTCGTGAGGATATAACACTAGATTCCGTCACTTTCGCCTATCCAAGCAGACCTCATGTCAAGGTTCTCGACGACTTGTCGATGACCTTTGAATCTGGTAAGATTACAGCTATTGTAGGTGCATCTGGCTCGGGCAAGAGTACCATTGTAGGTGAGTAAACAGTATTTTTGTACGATATCTTCGCAATGGGCGATTACTAATTCTCGCTATCACAATGGTGCAGGTCTTTTGGAAAGATGGTACAGTCTCGACGAGCAACGAATAGTAATACCTCCGAGCGCCATGAAGGATAAAGAAAAGGGCAAGAAGAAAGAAGAACAGCCAAAAACCCCTGAGGAATACGACGAGAAAAAAGATCCAATTGCTCTATCTGGCATTATATCATGTGGTAATCATCGTTTAGGGTCTCTGGACCTCAAATGGTGGCGAACACAAATAGGTCTTGTACAACAAGAACCATTCATATTCAACGATACGATAGCCAAGAACGTTGAATATGGGTTGATAGGCTCAGAGTGGGAAGACGAAGACACCGAAATGAAAAGGAGGCTTGTCATAGAAGCTTGTAAAGAATCTTATGCTGATGAGTACATCACAAAGTTACCCATGGGATATGATACTCAAGTTGGCGATGCCGGTATCAAGCTAAGTGGCGGACAGAGACAAAGACTAGCGATCGCTAGAAGCATCATAAAGCGACCAAAGATTTTAATTTTGGACGAGGCCACAAGCGCAATCGATGTAAGAGGAGAACAGATTGTACAGGCAGCTTTGGATAAAGTTAGTGAGGGTAGAACAACTATTACGATAGCCCACAGACTTTCAACAATTAAAAAGGCCGACAAGATTATGGTTTTAAGGAAGGGGAGACTCGTTGAGGAGGGAACGCATGAAGGATTACTTTCTAATCCAGATGGCGCATACAGTGCTCTTGTCAATGCTCAACAGTTGTCTTTTGGAGAAGTTTATCAGGACGAGTCTGATCTGGTTGAAACAACAGATCCCTTGATACGCAAAATGAGTGCAGCAGAAAAGGAGAGGGAAGAAAAGGAAGCAGTGGCGTACACACCTAAGGGTCTCTTCACAAGTTTCGGACTTTTTCTGTACGAGCAGCGTTTCCGATGGCATTGGTATTTAATGCTTATGATCGGTGCCATAGCTGCCGGCGCCACCTACCCGATCCAAGCTTATCTATTTGCCCAGCTCCTTTCAGTATTTTCGTATACTGGAGCAAAACTCAAATCTGCCACGGAGCACTACGCATTAATGTTTTTCATTCTCGGATTGGGAGCTGGGGCAGCCTGGTTTATCATGGGCTATTCCTCGACTATTATCTCTGGTCACATTACCTCAACATATCGCCAAGAGTACTTTGAAAGTATTTTGAAGAAGCCGATTGCTTTTTTTGATGCTGAGGAGAACTCCAGTGGTGAGCTCACAGGTCGTGTCGCTAATGATCCAACTCAACTCCAACAACTGCTTGGCATCAATATGGCCATGGTATTCACGGCAATCTGCCAGGTTACTGGTTGCGTCATAATTGCGTTTGTTTTTGGCTGGAAGTTGACATGTGTGGTGGCCTTTGTTGCTCTGCCTATATTGATGTGTGGTAGCTTCTACCGCATCCGGTATGAGATACAGTTTGAGAAAATGAACCAGGCAGTCTTTGCTGAGAGTTCTAAGTTTGCAGCCGAGTCTATCTCCGCTTTTCGGACGGTCACCTCATTGACTTTGGAGGATATGATATGCAACCGCTACGATGAACTTCTAAAGTGGCATGTGAAGGGGCATGCTAGGAAAAGTAGATATTCGTCAATCGTTTTTGCTGCCAGCGATAGTTTGGGATTGGGGTGTATGGCTTTGGCATTTGTGAGTATCTCTTGTGCAGTTGAACAACGAAAACGAAAATGAAACTGTGCTAATTGTTTTTTAGTGGTATGGTGGAACCCTTCTCGCTTCGAGAGAATATGGGCCCGTCAACTTTTTTGTAGTCTATATTGCCGTGTTAAACGGAGCCGAAAGCGCTGGAAGTCTCTTGAGTTTTGGACCTAGTTAGTACCCCCAAGGAAAATCATCTATTATGCCTTCTTTGTTAATGATATCGCAATAGACATGGCGCAAGCATCTGCAGCAGCAAACCGAATACTGAGCTTTAGAACACCTTCAAGAGTAACAGAGAGGTCAAAATCAAAGATCCAGAACACAGAGGGCGGAGTGAAAATCCAATTGAAAGACGTTTGGTTCAAATATCCTACTCGTAATGTTCCAATCTTTACTGGTCTGAATATTACAGTAAGTTTAAAACTACGTCATAGGTCGTTAATGAGAATGCTAACCATCATAAGGTTGAGAAAGGGCGATTTGCAGCCTTGGTTGGACCATCGGGTTGCGGAAAAACTTCAATTGGTAACATATTTTTCTTTCGCCCTTTGATGACTTAAGGGTATAATACTAAAGAAACAACAGTCAGTCTGCTTGAAAGGTTTTACGATGTACAGAAGGGCAAGATACTGTGCAACGGTATTGATATATCCGAACTTGATATCCATGAATACCGGAAAATGATCTCGCTCGTGGCACAGGAGCCTACTCTTTTTGAAGGTACCATCAAGGAAAACATCTATTTGGGTGTCGATGAGTCGACTCCGGAAGAAACTCTCTACCAGGTCTGTCGTGATGCCGAGATACACGACTTTATCATGTCTCTCCCTGATGGCTATAGCACCAATGTCGGTACCAAGGGAGTTACCCTGTCAGGAGGACAAAAACAACGAATATCGATCGCTCGTGCGCTCATTCGCAATCCCAAGATTCTGCTTCTTGATGAAGCGACATCGAGTCTAGACTCCGAGAGTGAGAAGCTTGTACAAGCCGCCTTTGAAAGAGCGGCCACAGGCAGGACAATGGTCGTCGTAGCTCATCGACTCGCCACTGTACAAAATGCCGATGTCATTTTTGTCCTGGGTGAGGGCAGAGTGTTGGAGGTTGGAGATCATGCGGCATTGTTGAGGAAGAGAGGCGTTTATTATCAGATGGTAAGTCATCAAATCTCTTCATCACATCCAATCCTCAGAAATACCTGTAACTATACTAACATCTCCCAGTGTCAATCTCAAGCACTCGACCGATAGACGAGCCAAAACAGGGGGCAAAACGGCTAAAATTGATTATTTTGCATCGAAGGCACCAATTCTCATTGATACGATTGGGCAGAGAACAAATCAAGTCCACTTTAATACCGTCTGTAACCGTATCACCATGTGTAATCTAGAATCCTCTCACCTATTCAACTCACCTATGAGCTGGCATCCTGAGCTCGGCAATATTCGCAGTGCATATCTTATGCCTCTGGTGCATAAAATGACACGTATAGATGTAGATCATAGCTAGTTTCATGCTTTCCCATACGTTAAGTTTTTGAAGGGCGTTTGCACTTGATTTTTAAGATTTCCCAAATTGACTGGCGGGTTGAAACTTGATTGATGGTATTGAAATTCTTCAGTAGGTTAATCGAGAGGCTAATGGCAAAATTGAGGATAAACTAAAATAGCAGCAGACCGAGTTGTCAACTTGGACCCACGCGATCCACTATAGAGTAGTTATTGGTTGTATACTAGTATACCGGTGCATATTCTGACTGCACGAGAGAGGATCTCTTGGTGGCTTGTTATTATCATTAAGCGGGCGGGGGATCAAAGAGAGGTGATTGCCAGCCAGCTGTGGTTGGTGATGGATGCATCATTGGCGCCGGGAAGGAAGGAAGATTCTATTCTAGATTGACAGATTGATGGATGGGGTGGGACGGGATGTTCAGCTTATAAGTTGGAGTATTATACAGAGTAGATTGACATAGGCCACTGGTCTTTCTAGACAAGAAGCTGTAAAGCTATAAAGCTATACTTTGTAAAGCCATCAAACTTCAGGACTCGAGTATACGAGTAATGCTATAAGAGATCAACCACTCGAGTATCCATCATACAGGAGATAAGAAGCAAGTCACGTTATGTTATGATGTCGAAGGCCTTGATACAGTACGAGTAGGCATTCACCGCTCTCTCACGTGGGTGTGCACTTGGCTTGACTTGACTACTTCGTGCATCATCGGGGATTTTCTGGGGGCCCATCATGTAGAGGAAAGTCAATCCACTGACAACGCTCCTCGCCTGGAGCTCAAAGAGGATACCGGCCTCCCACTCCGGACTTCCTTACTCCCTTCCTGTCTCTAGCATATGGAGAAGATTGAAATTTGAAACGACAAAGACTCCATCTGCGGAAAGAAGAGGAAAACGACGAGTGCTACGTGCTGTACCTTGGTTGACTAAAGAGCTTTACGAACTGTGTCTCTTCTCTCTTCTCTCTTCTTCCTTCTCTCTCCTCTGCTCTACTCTCCTCGTGAACTTTTACCATTCTCTTTGGTATTGAGACGACACATGAACAACAACAACAACAACAACAACAATATCAACAATAACGATTTATGAACAAGATTACATACAACCAATTGATCTACTGTACTTCTCCTCGTCCTCCTCCTCCTCCTCCTCCTTCTTCTCTTCTACACGTTGGCTTGACAACCCATCAACCCAACCAAGCCCTTCATCAATCCAATTTCAAACCTCGTATCACTATCTACAAGTACAACCCAGCTGAAGAGGAAAGAAAAAACTCCAGAGATCAACATTTGACTGGTGGCGCGCTTCATTCAAGGATTATCCAGTGGCATTGGATCTCTTTGGCTCTTTCTCGACTCTCCAGCCTCTTAATTAAAATTACACTCTTGGGCCCGACACCCGCCTTACGGTCAACCATACCCAAATTCACCCAAAGGTTAACCTCCACTGCACTCCACTTCGAGCTACCAAACAAACACAATCTCTAAATTTTATCTAGAGGAGGCAGATCCCGAATCTTGAACTACGGAGTACTCACCAAGCTATCATCATCTGCGTCCCGATCCGCTCCTTATTTCAATTACTATCTCAAGCAAGCAAGCAAACAAACCAAATCAAATCAAATACTTGATGATTTGGGGAATCACGAAGATACAATAAGTTTATTGGTTGCGTACATATACATTCCCGCACGCACGCACGGATAAGATACAAACGGCCATCTGGATTGAATTGCTTCTTTGCGCAATTTCATGATACCCATGATTTGATTGGTTTTGGATATGATATGATATGATCACGAATAACTGCGACACTCGGAGCTGAAGTTGAGAAGTTGAAGTTGAAGTCCCTACCTAGAGGTACGGAATAATGGATGAGAAACGCGATCGATATCGTACGGGAGGAGTTTCATCGATTGCGCTGGGAGGAAATGGTAATGGTAATGGAGGTCGAGGATATAATGGACGCGCGCCTCCAACTCTAGGGTTTGATGGTGGGGAGAGCTCAGTTTCTGGTCGTGGACAGAATTATGAGAGATATGGTTCTAGACCCCCAAATACACCCATGACACCCTACACACCTTACACACCAGTAACTGTGGGATATGATGGTGGGGAGAGCTCTATTTCGGCCGGAACACCGAGACAAGATCGGTATTATGGGGGAGAGACTGCGACGGGTGGACGTTCAGCAGTAACGCCAGGAGCTGCACCATATCAAACTGCATCATATCAAGGCGGAGATGGTTCCTTTAATATCGGCATGCCACGGGCTGGTCGGTACGATGGCGGCGAAAGTTATACCGAAGGGCGCACACCTAGGGGAGGAAGATACGACACTGCTGAGAGTACCATGTCTGCTAGCACACCGCGAACTGGTCGGTTTGATCCGGGCATGGAAAGTTCTATCGCGCATCCGGATACGCCACAGACTGCTCATTATGATACCACCGCAACTACCATGTCGATAGACCCATCACGAACAGGACCATATGATAAAGACAATACAATCACGGTCGCAGAATATCATGACCCGGAACGAGCGCGAGAACATGAGCGACAAATGATGGAACGCGAGAAATTTAAACGGGAACGAGGAATGCCCCGATCCTCAGGAATGGAATACAATCGACCACCTACGGAATATTTGAGCACATCAGGATCATCTACTTCTTCATATCTCGACATTTCTCGCCATTTTCCCACCAAAGGTTTTTCCATTAGGTCTTTCTTCTCGACTCCATCCGAAAAGTCCGATTCTAAGAGGAGGAAGAAGAAGAAGAAGAGTAAGAAGTTAACAAAACACGATACTTCGTCAAGCTCCTCTTTGAATGAAGATTTAGCCTTTGGAACAGGATTCTTGAGGTATAGAAGGAAGAGAAACGTGAGATCCAGAGATGGAAGGGACAGGCAATGGGAAACCGTAGGTTATAAGAGCAGCAAGGAAAACCTGAGGGAAAGTCGAACTGCCACCAATGAGAGACCCACGAGCGCCAGACGACCAACCACCGATGCAGAAATTTTGGCTGTAGGTGCAGGACTCGTTAAGCTTGCAAGAGATCACAACAAAAAGGAGATGAAGAATGGTAAGAATGGATGTGCTGTTCATGAAACCGCTATTTCATCTAATCGAAGAGATAATCGTGGCAACCCACCTTCCAGGATCATTCCATATAAAACCCATCCCAATGATGAAGAAGCATGGGAATCTGCCTCTGATGATGAATCAGACTCAAACGTTGATGCTGGTTTGGCCTTTGGAGGTGGTAGCCCTGCTGGCAAGAGTCAGACGCGTAATAGTCAGGCCGGCTTTTTTGGACGTAGAAAAAGGCATGGACCAAAGAGTCGAAAGAGTACCGTGGTCGACCCAAGACTTCTTGGGCCAGAGAATTCCCTCAATGGATTTCTATCAGATAGAGCCGTTGGCTTTGACGATGTGCAGTGGGAGTCGGGTAGTGATTTTGGTCAACACACATACACACCTTATGATCACCCCGATAGACACGTGACTGATGTGTACCTATATGAGAGGGAAATGGTAAGCAGGACGCAAAGTGTTGGAAGTGGTTCTCAGGTCCCTCTTCAACAAGTTTTCCCTGTTCCTACCAATGATCCCTCTCGATTTGACGTGGCTCGGGGGTCTCCATCCGAATACAACACTCCTAGACCAGCGCCAGTTCCCATTCAACAACCTCAACCCATCACTCCTGTTTCTCAGAGTGTTTACCATGAGTCTAAGTACGTCCGCTCCGAATCTGGCGGTATCCTGAAGACCTCTCCCGGTAGATCCACGTCTTTGGCTGCGTTAGCTGGAGTGGCCGGTGCTGCTCTAGGAGCTGCTATTGCATCTAGTCGTCGGGACGAAAAGGAGAATTCTCGGGATGATGACAGAAAGGATCATCGAAGCTACAGTGAAAGCGCTGTCAGTCGACGAGATGAAAATCGAAAGGAAAGACTCCGCGATGATGATCATTACTCTATTGCTGACACTGGCATGTCCAAGCCTCGAGATGATGATCGTAAAGAACGCCGTCTTGATTATGAGCAATCTTCTGTTGCCGATAGTAGCCTCACGTGGGATGAAAAGCGAGAAAGACGTCGCGAGGAGCGAAGAAAAGATGACACCAGAAGCTCAACATCTAGTTCTGATCGCGATAAGAATAGAGATAGGAGTCGTGATGATCCTGATGCTGCCGCGGAGGAACGAGAGAGAAGGCGACGAGAGAGACGCGAGGAGCGACGTGCACCTGATCGCGTTGAAGACAATTATGAAGAGAGGCGAACTCACGTACTATCAGAAATATCTGCAATCGCTCGCACACCCACATCCACAGATCCATTCCAATATCAGGTTGCAGACTCACCCCCTCACGAGGAGAATTCTAGCCGCCCCCGGGAAGAATCTGTGCCTGCTGTTACCGCTGAACGTGAACCAGATTTTACTGTGAAGCAAAGCTCGTCTATGAAAGAGTCATCTTCTGTCTCCCGTTTTGAATCACGCACCAATGTTTCCGATAAAGATGACAGAGAACAACGACACAGAGATGAGGTTAGGGCTCTTCACGATGCCGAAAGGATTTATGAAGAATCCCAACACTCTACGGCTCCGATTGAAGCAGCAGCAATTGCCGCTGCGGCTGCCGCTATCGTAAAAGATGGTTTCCGTGAATCAAGGTCAGCGAAGCGACGAGGTGAGAGACGATCTGACCCCGAAGGCTTACCAGAAGATGGCGATTCGAACACCGTTCCAGAAAAATCACACGAAGACGTCATGGCAGAAGCAGATAGAGCTTATCGTGAAATTGTCATGGCTAGAAAGGTTGCTGCAGAAGTCCGGCGTTCTCGAACCCCTTCGCCTGAAAGTTCTGTCATTGATAAATATGAAGAAGAGCCACCACGCATTGTCACTCCGCCTGGCATGCACGAACGCAAGAAAGGTGCCTATGATGCACCAAATGCTGACTTCAAACTGGATTATATTATGACACCCAAGGACTTTAAAGTCTACAGCATCCCAAGCAAGCGATACAAGGTTGATCAAGCTGATTTGATGGGTCCATTCATGACAAAAGACCCGGATGCAAGGTTACCTCGACCTCTCTTGAATTTGATTCTACCTACCCCTCCTTCAACGCCATCACCCGAAAAACAGTTTGCTGTCACTGCTAAGAAAGCAACCGAGAAGACTGCCAGCTCCAATCCGTCAGATGATCGCTCAACTGAGAGAAGCCGCTCTGAATCAGAACCTGAGATTTATTCTGAATCCAGAGATGGAGATGAAGCGCGCGAACAAACTTCTACACGATCACAAGATGAGCTAAGTCAGCCCAATGATATAAATCGGGATCGTGAACAAATATCATCATATCGACCACAAGACGCGCCAACTCAGCCAAGAGACGAGAGCCAGAGCCGTGAAGAAACCCCATCGTACCGATCGCAAGATGACCAAAGGGACAGAACTCAAGCCCGCGAACAGACTCCATCACATCGATCCGAAGATGTACCACGTGACAAAGATTATCGCAAGCGTGATACCAGGAATATGCCTCCTCCTATCGTCATTGGTTCGAGAGGAGACCTTATTCGCTCATCTGATGCTCCCGCTCCATCTCCCACTCAATCAACGGTCTCAAAAGCTGTTACCTGGGGTCCAAACGAGACAAAGCACTTCGAGGTTGAAAGTCCAACTGAACTCAAGGATGAATTCATCTCCGATTCATCTCCAGAAACTCCCGAGAAGCCAAGGTTTTCCGAGCCAAGGTCGGAGGTAAAGCCAGAACCAAAAAGTGGATGGGCAGCAATGGCAGCAGGTATTCTTGGTGCAGGTGTAGGAGCAGTGATAGCAGGCTCGAGTGAGTCTTCTAAGCGATCCGAAGTAAGCGAGCCCCCTAGAAGCTCGAAATTGAAGGATATGGACCGGGAGGAGGGACCTTATGAGTACCGAGGTGTGGTGGTGGAGCCCGAGAGTTCATACGAAGAATCGAGACAAGAGAGTCCACCGAGGATTATAAGAAGAGACAGTCTACCTCGAGATGCGGTTGTTGAGCTCGGAAGAGAAATTCTAGCTCGAGAGTCAAGAAGAAAGAGTCCGCCTCAAGACATTAGTACGGAAAATTTACCACAAGCTACAAGACGAGACAGCCCACCCCAAGAAGTAGTTTTCGAGCTTGGAAGGCAGATTCTAGCCCGAGAGTCAAGAAGAAACACTCCACCTCAAGACACCAGAAGTGAAAACCTACCTCAAGTCACCAGACAGGACACCCCACCACCTAATGTTGGCCCTAAGCCTTCTCCGTTAGAGCCTTCGCATATGCCTGGCACTTTCGACGACGATTTGGACTTCGCTGCAACAGTGGCAGCTGGCTTGCAAGATACTGGCTTTGATCCTGATCTCGTCATTGAGAACCCTGCATTCCGAAAACGTGACTCGCCACCTGGTTCTAACGAATATGTATACAAATCACCATGGGCAGAGTCCATTGACGATGTTTCAAGCATTCCCGGCGAAGACTCCTCAAATCGCGGCTTAGCTATGGGCGAAGTCTCAGAAACCCCGAAGGACTGGTCAGTGGTATCGCCTGCCGATGAAGAATCAACCAGGGCTAGCAGGAAGGAGCAAAAAAAGCGTGACAAAGAACGAAGACGAAGTCTTGGTGATGTATCAACACCGATTACTGATGTCATTGTTGAAGAGCCAGAAAGCTATTTCGATTCTTCTAGGCAGAGCAAGAAGGAGCAGAAGAAACGTGATAAAGAGGAAGCAAGACGGCAGTCGCTCCTAAGGGAGGAGTCGTCGTATGTCGATATCTCACCAGCTCATGAATTGGTCGAAGAACCGGAAAGTTACGTTGAGCCTTTTGAGCCTGTTGACACCCCTAAGAAGTCCAAAAAGTCATCACGATCACTAGCATATGATGATGATAATGTTGATTCATTTGAAGCAACGCCGAAGAGGAAATCCATCAAGCGATCTTTGACTTACGATGATAAGGTCGGATCTCCACGGCATGAAAATCACAGGACCTATTCGTTGGATGATATCAAGAGTGGAGAGGAATCGAAAATCCCCAGGAAACTAAAACGTGACAGTGGTCGATTTGATTCCCCATCAGATTCAGCACCCCCTTCAGACAATGACTCTGACACTGGCAGATCATCGAGGAAAAAGTCAAAGGAAAGATTGAACAGGAGTGAGCGTTATGATTTCCCCGATCCATCACAAGTTTCATTGCCAGCTTCTGACAATAGTCGTGAAGACCCTGATCTGTCAAGAGAGCCAGAAAGGCCATCGCGTCGTGATGGTGATGATCCATTATGGGCTTCATCTCGTTCAATACTATCTGCTGGCAGCAGCTCAAAACAGGATGACGAAGACTTGCCAAAGCGAAGCCAAAAAGATCACAGCAGCACTAAAGAAAACAATGATGGTACAAGATCAACTGCTGTAGAACCTACTCGCGATGAAATTGAAGAGCCAAAGAAGAAGGCAAAGGACACACCGAAGAGGAGTGGTGGCTTGTTTGGTTTCTTCAGTGGTGTCAAAGCGGATGCAGCGAAAGAGGAGCTAGCGAAAGGAACTCGAGATGACATTGATGATGTCAAGAAGAAAAAGAAGAAAAGGAGTTCAACATCAGACGGAATAGCTGGAAGTCAACCTTCAAGTGAAGCCAATGGCCACAAATCACGCAATGAGGACGGCGCGAAAGATTCTAGGAATGATGTAGAGGGGAAGAGGAGTAAAAGCTCAGATTTGAAGAAGGATTCTTTTTTAGATAATGCCGGCATCCTTGGCGCGGGTGTCGGCTTTGCTGCTGGTGCAATTGCAATCTCTGCTCAGCATCAACAGCAAAATGCCGCTGATAATAGTGATAGCGAGGGGACTACGGGGGAAAGGGGGGAACGGGAAAGAGAGGAAATATTGGATCCAGAGATTATCGAACGACAAATCAATCCATCAATTGACCCTCAATATGGAGATCTTTTGCCATTACCGCCAAGTGGTCCAGTTTCACCTAATTTTGACCCAGTTGATGATCTGCCCAAACTTCCAGAAAGTCGACCTGCGACACCAAAATCTGAAAAACGCACTGTAGGTACGCCAAGAGAGAAGACTCCGCAAAATCGTAAGAGCTTGCAGGAAGCTCCGGTAAAATCTCCAAGCCAAAGTGCCGTGCCATTGAAATTCGTCATGGGAAGCAGATCCAATCCAACATCGCCAACCATAACGAGACCAATTGGTAGTACACCTTTTCCAGCTTTCCAACCCTCCCCAATTGCAGAATCAAGCATAGTTCCAAGATCCAGGTCACGACCTATGTCATGGGATAATACCAAAGAATTCAAACCCCTGTATCTACTTGAGACTAATAACAGACGTGGGTCTGTCGTGCCAGACGAGCTAATAGAGCCGCTCCCACATTTACCTCTGTCTCGCACCAATTCTGAGCTTGACGTGGCGGATCTACCCGAATCAGGCTTTTTAGAAACACTGGATCTTCACCGCCCTTCACTGGACCCACTATTACCCAGCCTCCCCTCCGATGATCTAGCCTCCGGAGAATCCACCCCGACTGCAGTTACTTTCAAGAGAAGCTTAGCGCCATCAGTAGAGTTTCTTCAAGATTCTTTCCCCTCATTAGAAGAAAAAGAAAACCTAAAATTGTCTCCCATTATTCATTCTCACGAACCACCTTCATCGGATCCATTAGCTGAAACCCTTGGAGTGGCAGCAGCTGCAACTGCAACAGCAACTGCAACTGGTCTTGCCATTGCGACTCATGATACAATCAATGGCAAGAAACCAGAGTCTTTTCAAGCATTCCAGGATAAGAGCGGAATCCGCAATTTAGGGTACTCCCCAGAGTCACATGACGTAGCCGTCGAGTCAGAGAATACCCCGCATACCTTAACTGAAACTTCAAACAAACAAACCATGAGTATTGAGGAGGAGGCCGACTCGACTGAAGAATCTCCTTTGCCCAAATTCAAGGACGATAAGAATGGCAAGGGATTGGCGCTCGCATCAGATGATATAACTGATCAAACCGAGAATACTCCGGAACCCATTCAAGAACCTGAGCCAGTCTCCACTCCAACCAAGGCTGAGCATGTCGAGCCCCCCGTAGACGAAGTCTCTACATCAAAGTCCAAGGAAGAGGAAGAGGGTAAGAAGGGGAAGAGTACATCTTTGGAACATGAACACCAGCCAGATCTCCAAACTGAAATTTCTAGCCAAGAAGATAAACAGGAACCAAAATCCGACGATGTTTCAAGTGAACAACACACCGTGACTGAACCAAGCCAAGATATTGTCGAGGAATTGGTCACACCTATTGAGGTTGAAATAGTTCAGCTTTCTACTCCAATTCCTGAAGAGGATAAGAAGAATGGGAAACATGGTAATAGTGATCCATCTTCCGAGGTAATTTCGCAGACGGAAACTGTGCACAACACAGAGCCTTTCCAATCTATGAATGAATCTCCCTTGGTCGATAGATCAGTTGAGCAGGAGCAACAGCAAGTGCCGGGATCCAGTCAAGAAATCGTGGAAGAACCTCTACCTTCGGTCGAGATTGACGCAGTTGGGGGAATCTCCTCGCCAAAATCCAGGAAGGATCGGAAGAAGGCAAAAGCTGCAGGTTCTCAGCTGGGGAACCTTGTTCTCGAGCCAATTAGTTCACCTACGATCGAGATGCCCATCCAAGAACAATCAGTCGAAGAACTGTCAGAACTTCTTCGCGACATACCTGACCCATCTTCATTTGTCACCACAGAGGTCCAACCTGCTCAATATTCTCCAATTCTTGAAGCACCTGATAATATTATGCCCACAGTCGATGAATTTGCTAGCCCGAAATCAAAGAGAGACGAGAAGAAGGTCAAGAAAGAGGCAACAATTTCTCTTGGCTCTGAGCCGGAACAAGCTGTGACTGAACCCAATCCCGACAAGCCTGTCGTTTCTCAGCCCCAAGAAATCATGAAAGATATTCCTCTAGACATTTCTCACGATCCAGTTCAAGAAATTATCCAGGAACCTACTACCGCTGCCAATGTCGAGCCAATTAAGGGATTCTCGACTCCAACGTCCAAGAAAGATAAGAAGAAAGACAAGAAACAGGCGAAGACGGAACAAGCTACAAATACTGACCAGGAACCAGTTGATGCTGCTCGGGAGCAAGAATTTGAATTACAAGAAGACCTGTTGGAGACTCCAACTGTGGAAGAGAAGCCGAAGCTCGATGATATCACTGAAGGTATTACCTCTCCTTCCCCCAAGAAGGGTAAGTATACAGACATTGAGGAACTTCTGGAGTCGTCAATTGCTAGCCATATGCCAGAAAGTGTATCAGAAAAACCAACACCAATGGTTGGGCCTGGTGGTTGGCCGATAACTCCTGCTACGCCATGGACTGCCGGGGCACAAGAAGCCACTAAATCGACTGACAAAGATTACTTTACAGCAGCAGATAATTTACTCCCAGCTGTTACTGTTGGAGCTGCCGCACTTGGCGCCGAACAACTCAAATCCGATGAAAATTCTCAAGACAAAAATGGGCCTGATGAAGTCCACAATGGACTATCAGGACCGCAAGATGTGGCTGACTATGTTCCCAAAGATATCAGTCAGGGAATTGCTGGACTCGATGGGCTTCCAGCCGGCTATCAAGAAAGACAGCTATCTCTCGCTCCACAATCAGCTGCGGAATTCGAACAACAATCTAAAAAGGATGAAAACCACCAAAGTGCCTCTCAAACACCACAAGAAGAACAAGGGCCATTCTTAAAAGATGCAGAGCAAATACCCGCAACTGAGCCTCAAAATGAAGAGCAGTCTATCTATGCTGAGGACGAAGCCCTGGAATCACTTGATGTTGGACACAAAGAGAATCAGCCGGCACTTGCTAAGCAATTGAAGGAGGAATCCGAATCGGATAAGGAGCGTGTCAGTCAAAACCAAGACGATGAACTGACTTCCAGCCCCATCACCTCTGACGGTGCTGCCAAAGATTTAACCGAGCAAGCAGACGTACTTACCTCACAGCCAGAGACTATCGAAGACCCAGAAAATGAAACGACAATTGAGGGCTTTGAAGAGGTTCCGCAGACTAGCAAGAAACAGCAAACACTTAATGAAAGCACCCCTGCCGATAATTTTATCTCCGAGCATACTCCTCTTGAAGAGACACCAGCAATTACAGAAATGCTTCAAAAACTCACCGACGATCCAAGTGCTACAGGGCCCGAGATGCTCGAAACTGAAACTGATGAAAATTTTGTTACAAAGCCAGCACTTGAGGATTCGGCACCAAGCAACAAATCTGATGAGCAAAAGACACTTGACGGCTCACTTGCATCCAATCCATCCGAAGAAATAGTGACACCTGATTTTTTGGAGGAAACGAAGGCTATGGATGTTACTGAGCCACTTGAGCCTGAACATTCACGAACTTTCAGCGGGCATCCTACCGTCGCCAATTCTGAAGCCAAATTTGAAACAACTGACAAGAAGGAAGACAGTGCAATTGAGCCAACGCCTATCCACGATATTTCTCCGCCTAAATATATAGATGATGCCAAGTCTGACCAAGCCAACTATGAGGCAGTAGAACCTGCTGATATTCAATATGAGTTTCTTACTAAAACGCCGGAAGCCTCTAATGTGCATCGTGAAATCGAGTTCTCATCACCGAAGTCCAATAATGCCACAGAGAAGCAAGACAAGCAAGCACAAGATTTGATTGAAGATGATGCTGTGTTCAAAAACATGACATTTGCTAGCGAACCCACAAAGATCGATACTCTGGCTGAACCATCAAATTCTGATCCCATCGAACAGATTATCACTATTCCGGCACAAGAGTCAACTCTCGACGATGCGCCATCTACACCAATGACAGCAGGGCTTTCTGGTCTTATGGGTCCTTTGACAGGGAGAAAGAAGGGTGTTTTGGAGATGGTTCAAGCCTTGGGATGGGGTAAAAAGAAGGACAAGGCCGCTATAGCTGCAGCCGAACAAGGCCTACCCCCAAGACCATCTACCGCACGCCCCTCCGAATCCTCTATGTCTAGAGCACGCGCTGTATCTGAGTCTTTCATACCAAAGGTCATCGAGGCCGAACCTATTGTGCCACCGACACTCAATGAAGAACTTGAGGATTGGGCTCTACCAACCAAACAATTGAGGAAAAATTCCGAAGGCAAGAATATTGCAAGCGAAGATCATGAGCCAGTACAAGATACAATCGTCGAAGAAACTTCACCAACCGAGCCCAAGGAAGGTATCGCTCAACAAACTGTGGAATTGCCAACATCAGAACCAACCGTGAAAGTACAAAGTGATATATCACCTCAAAGACAAAAGGGCAAGAAACGCCACAGCTTACAATCTTTTATCTCCGAGGAAGCATCCAAAGCATTTAGAGATAGATATTCCGCTCTCGAAGAACCAGAAACTCCATCTTTGACGACGGAACCAGCTTTCCTCGAGCAACCCCGCAAACTCACATCGCAACCAACCCTTGAATATCCAGTTGAAGAAACGAAAGAAAATGAACCGGAATCCGTACTTGATGCTCCCACCATGAAACCAAAGAAAAATAAGAAGAAGCGTCAAAGCTTGCAGTCCGCAGTTTCTGAGGACACGCTCATGGAAGAATCGGATATGCCTCGAGAAAATGATGCCACCGAGGAATCAGACAATGATAAGCCAATTTTTGAGAGCAGTAGCGAACCTTCGGAAGTCCCACACGAGCAGTCTTTGGAAGACATTCAAGCCCCTAAAGCATCATTTGAGCACACTTCGGAGCCAATTTTTGAAAGACATGATGAGCCTGAGCAACTTGATCGCGAGATCGTCCATGAAGAACATTCTGAGCCACAGCCACAACTCGAGAAGATTTCGGAGCCAATTATCGAGAAGTCTAGTGAGTTTGAAAAGATTCTTAGCGAGATTGTTCAAGAAGTTATCCCTGCACCGCAGCCACAATCCGAAAAAATCTATGAGCCAATTATCGAGCAATCTAACGAGCCTGAAGAGATTCCTCATCAGATCATCAGGGAGGCACCCCTTGAGCATTTCTCTGAACCAATTTCTGAGCGATTTGGTGAATCCTCTGAACCTCGCGAGCTTGTCCAGGAGGATTTTATTGTACCACAAGCATCACTTGAGCATGTTCCCGAGTCAAGTACGATTCTTGAAGAACCTTCTTTGCCAAATGAGCCTATTTCCGAGGAAACCACGAAGAATATTGAGAGCATTAAACCAATCATGGTTGATGGGCCCTCCTTGGCAAAAGATACAGTTACTCAGGATATTATGGTATCTGTCGAGTCAGATTCAAGTTTTGAAAAAATCTCCTCAAGAGACCCTCTTCCCGAAAAGGCTGATATGAGTACTGAAGCTGTCAAGCAAATCACTGTCGATGAGCTTCCTTTACAACAAGACTTTACCCCAGAGGAAGACTCAAGAAAGGTTGAAATTGTTGAGCCAAGTCAAAGTGTCGAGGAGTCTTTCTTGCCACAAGAACTACTTTCTGGGAGAACTAGCAATGACGTCGAGGGATATTTATCAAAACAAGCTATCGCACAAGATGTGTCAAAAAATATGGAGATCTTTGAACCAAGTCATACTGTTGAAGAAACTTTCTTACCTGCAGACCTCGCAGCAGATATTGACAAAGTGGAGCGATTGGCAAGAGAGATTCCCTTTATCGAAGAAACGGATGCACGGAGCGATTTGATTGCTAAGAAGACCAAGAAAAACAAGAAGAGCAAAGATAAGTCCCAGCCGGAGTCAACAGCGTCAACAGAAGTTACCCAAGAGCCAATCTCGGAGAAATATTTGGAAACGACGGCATTAAACAAGGGTGAAATATCGGAGGAACCAATCGAAAAATTCATCGAAACGGTCGAGCCAGAGAGCTACCACTTCTTGGACCCTGCTTCAGTACCACTCCCGGAAGACCTTGCTGATGAGTATCTTGAGCTTGACGAGCCTGCCAAAGCCGAAGTTATTGGGAAATCTCTCGAATATAGCACGCCAATTCAAAACCTCGATAAATCTATCGCCTATCCAGAGATCGAAGAGCCTAAAAGTAGTCAGACCATAGATGAAATTGAATATGCCGCGTCGATTCCACTCCCAGAGGACAATATTGAGAAACCAATTGAGTATAGCGAGCCCGAGAACCATGAATTTACGAAAGCCCTTGAGCCGATTTTAGGAAACGTGGAGCAAATAACTGAAAATCGTTCTGACATTGAAGCCCCTTCAAACAACCGAGCATTGGAAATTTCGGAACCGATTTCTCCCATCATGGAAAAATCAACTCAAGAAACTGCGCCTGTTTCACCAAAAAGGTCCAGGAAAGACAAAAAGAAGCGCAAATCTGTCATGGCAATGCCTTTAGCCGAGGGATCTCTTCCAACGGAATTAATTCCCGAGATTGGCACAAGCGCTGTCGGACCCATATCGGAGGAAGTATCACAGATTCCAGACGTGCCAACGGCTGAACCATCAAAGGAAACAGTCTTCAATGAACTCCGAGCAAGAGGGGGTATTCCGAGAGAGACTGAACTAGAGGCAGTGCAAAGGGCTATCGAACCAACGGAAATCGACACAACTCCAAGCAATGCAGAGGCCACTGAACCCGTTTCTCAAGATGAATTTTCAGAGTCACAAGGTCAATTTTCGCCCAAACAGTCAAAGAAAGGCAAGAAACGCGAGTCCCGACTTTCAATTCCGTTAGCTGAAGAAAACCTTACTCAAGCTCCATTAGAATTCCCAGCAGCTCAACAGGCTGAAGAAAATACACCTCAATCTAGCATTGATCCTGTCGATTCGATTACAGTGGCCAAGCAAACAACCAATGAAAGTATCGTGGATCCTATACCGAAAGACCTCGACACTGAGCAAGATAAGGCTCCCGAATTTGTTTTCCAAAGCTCTCCTAACAAGCAAGGCATCGAACCAGTTGTCGAAGATATCACTGACTCACAAGAACCCAATTTTGCGGACCCTCCGACCGAGAAATCCAAAAAAGACAAGAAGAAGCGCAAATCTGTCACTTCCACCCCATCAGGTAATCCTCCAAAAGATATCCATTTGAAAATTACCGAGCCCTCTCAACCAATCGTTCAAACTATTACAGAGGAACTTCATGGTGATGCTTCACCTGAAGAGATCACCAGAATGGTCGAGCCTGAGCAAATCACACTTCAAGAACCTTTATTTGAGCCAATATCATCTGAACCACGTACGATTTTCTCCTGGCAGCCAATTATTGAGCCAGAGCATGCGAAAGAAGAATCTTTGGTGCCGCAAAAATCAACAATCGAGTTGAAGATCCCCAAGGAACAGACCACTTACCCATCAAAGCCAGCTCTTGAGCCAGAAATTGCAAGGGAAGAAGTGCTTTTACCGCAAAACTCAAAATTCGAATCAATAATCAATGATGAGGAGCTCTTTCTTCCTCGGGAACCAATCGCCGAGCCAAAAATCATGAGGGAAGAAGTTTTTGTCCTGGAGGAATCCATAGTCGAGTCAGCTACACTTCAATCGCAGACAGGCACCCCTCGGGATGCCTCTGCCGAGCCAAAAATGACCGATGAAGAAAGCTTTGTACCGCAAGAGTCAACGATCGAGTCACGAATCAACGATGAAGAGCCAGCTTTCCAACAGGAGCTAGAAGCCACACCAAAAGTCTCCGATCCTGCAGTTATTTTTGCACAAGACTCGGTGATTGAGCCAACGACAAGGGAGGAACGGCTGGCCATCCAAAAGCCTACCCTCAAGGTCAAAATTCCTACGCCGGAACAGATCGCTTTACCAGAATCGCCAATCATTGAAGCTAATGTTCCTACGCCCGAGCAGATTGCCTTACCAGAATCGCCAATCATTGTGATCAATGTTTCTAAGCCCGAACAGATTGCTTTACCAGAATCGCCAATCATTGAAGCTAGTATTCCTATGCCCGAGCAGATTGCCTTACCAGAATCGCCAATCATTGTGATCAATGTTTCTAAGCCCGAACAGATTGCTTTACCAGAATCGCCAATCATCGAAGCTAGTATTCCTACGCCGGAACAGATTGTCTTCCCAGAATCACTGATTGAGCCGAAACCATTGGAGCTGGAGGTTCCTTGCCCACAGCAGTCTGTCATGAAGCCAGAGGTCATTGAAGAATCCCCTATTCCTCAAGAGCACGAAGTTGGTTCGCCAAGCTTAGACCACAAATTAGCTGTTCCAGAAGAATTGCCGCTTGAGAAAAAGGTTGTTGAGCTTGAACCTGAACAAATTAGTTTACCAGAGTCACCGATTGAGCAGGAAGTGTCTCAACTAGAAATCCCGTTTCAAGAGGTTCCTGTTTCTGAGTTACATGATTTTGAAGATTTTGTCCTTCCTCAAGAGCGCCCAATCGAGACGGGAAACTCGAATCCCGAGCCACCTGTTCCTCTAGAAGTGCCGTTTGGATACAAGACGACCGAACCAGACCAAATAGCTTTGCCAGAATCACCGATTGAACAGAAGGAATTTGTGTCCGAGGTCCTCTTTCGACAGGAGCCTGTAGTCGAGTCAAAAAAGCGCCAAATCGACATTTCACTACCTGATCAAGTGCCAAGGGCTTCACGTGGCCTGTCGCTTGAGAAAGAGGCTGCCGAGAGGAAAGTTTTCATTGCACAGGACCTCATCGAGTTGGAGATGACTGAAGAAGCAACCGTTCCCACTCTCGAATCAAAAATCACGGAAGATACGACAATTCCAACGGAACGACCAACTGAGCCAAATTTATTCGAGTCAGAAAAGACAATTTCAGACACCGCGCGCGAAGGAGTAAGGAATAACGTCGAACCTGTCTCTCCCAAAAAGTCTTGGGAGGACAAGATGCAAGGGAATATGAGCCTAGATCTTTTGGAGACCCCCAACGAGCCTATTAACACTACTTCCACTCCTCAAGAACCAGAAATTCAAACTACAGCGATTGTATCTGAGCCAGCATCATTTGACCCGATCATTGAGCCTACATCGAATTTGCAACCAATCGATTTTGAGCCTTTTCACTCAAGCGTTGAATCAACCACATCAGCTCCTGTTGACTCTAAACAAAGTACGGGACCAACTGCCGATGGAGGAGCCATTGACCTTGCCCTCAGGACAGACCCCACAAATAGCCAACCTCCAATTGAAAGTCTCCCTATTGAGACCGAGTCAGCAACGCGAGATGAATGGGTGTGGCTTGCCGAAGAATTGAAAGATAACGAAAAGAAGGGCGAGAGCAGCTTTATGCCAATAGATGAGCCGTCTCATATTACCTCTCAAGTCGAAAACCCTGAAAATTCATCATTGGAAATCACGCGGCCTCAATCATCCAAGGGCGATATAAAACATGAGCCAATGGTTACCGAAGACCCTATTAAAGAGTTGTTTTTGGACGCTGTAGAATCTCTCGCTATAGAAGATTCTGCAACAAATACAAGCCTTCAGGTTTCACGAGCGCCAATTGAGACCGTCGACCCTGATTTTGAAAATATACCTCAAAAGCCCGCAGAACAATATGCACCGGAGATTTTCAAGCCGCTTCTAGAAGAGACATTCCCGACAAACCCAATTCCTGAGACCGTACAACAAAAAATTGAGGAGGTGGCCCCGGATTCTCATGATATCAGACTGAATGAGTTCAAAGCAATGCCAGTCGAGGAGATACCGAAAGTCGATCCACCACTGGAGATGCTAATTAGGGAGCAACCAAAAGAAGAGCAGAGACCAGCAGAGGATGATGTGACTGAGGTCTTAACCAAGAATTTCAAGGATACAAAAGATCGTGAGTCTGGATTTTCTTCACCGGTACAGTTTACCCCCAAAAATACCCCATTAGGAGCACCGGATATTGTAGAACCAGTACCTGCAGAGATAAAACTCGATGGATTCAAGGCCATGCCAATTGGAGAGATGCCAAAGGAAGTTCAACAACAAACCGAGGACGAATGGGGTTCGGTTTCCACTAAGAAATCGAGAAATGACAAGCAGAAATATTCTACTTTGTCTACCCTATTGGAGCCCGAGGTTCTCAGTGTTGCTACTGAGCTTCCTAAAGATATCTCATCAAACTCTGGAAGACCTGTAGAGCTACCTCCAACTATTGACAACGACGTGCCTGATACTCATACATCTTTCCAGATTCCACAGGTTGAATCAATCGTTCGCGGAGATGATATTTTTCATTTGTCACATGATAAGAAAGGAAAGGAAGTATCGAGCAGAGAAATTGACTCGGATTCACAACTCCCCATCGAACCTAATACCGTCGCGGTATTCGAAACACAGGACGTCGAGCCCAGCGAGCGACTCCTTTCCTCTCCCCCTCCAATAAAAAGTATCCCAACTTCGCCCAGCACGTCCGCTTTCCCCAAGCCTGTCATCGATGAGTCAGACAACTCATCCAACGATTTATCACGAATAATGCCAAAGAAAGACAAGAGAAAACGCCAAGCAACAATAGATCTCGACACCCCCAAACATGATCGAAGAACTTTCTGGGCAGGCGAAGTTCCCGAGGCAGAAGTTATTAGAGCTCAGCCAGTCATTGAAGACATTGGAAGAGATGAATTCTATTCTCACATCGCCAGTACTGTTGAAGAACCTCGAATGAACGAATATTCTAGACCACCTGCCAAGAAAGGCAAGAAGAATACGAGAAGACAATTGTCTAATATTGGTGATTTCCAACCATCAATCAAAAGCGATCTGCCAAATAATGAACCAATGGAGGAACGCAAAGATATGCCTTCTGTGGTAGCTACAACTGCAGCGATTGTTAGTGCAGCATTCTTGGCTAGCAAAAGCAAGGAATCAGAGGAGCCTTTCAAGGGAGACAAAAGCCCACCAGTAGAGAAGTATTCGGAGAAGGTAGAGAAAAGACAAAATATTGATATGGGAGCGCCAAGTAACGATGAACCTGATGATCTGGTACTATGGGAAGATAAGGATCCGAAAGTGTACGAACAGCAAAAGGATGAGTTGGGGAAAGATAGGAATGATGGATATGATAGTGATGGATCTCGAAAGCAACATACGATTTTGCGAGAACCTGAACAGATGGAAAGTACTCAGGAGCCGTCGATAATCGAATTCCCTAGCAAATATGAACCTGCTATACCCTATAGCCTTGTTATAGATCATGCACAGTCCGTTAAAGAGCCAGAGCAGATAGAAAACATCCAGGAACCGACGATCGAAGCTCCTAGAGAACCTGTAATGGAGGAAGCTCAAGAGATCCGAACACCTACACCTCTCCGTCCCATACTCCACAATGCGAAATTCGTTCAAGAACCAGAGCAAATGGAAATTCCTCAAGAACCAATGGTACAAATACCTGCCAAGCCTTTGATAATGGAAGCTCGCGAAATTAGAACATCTTTACCTCAAAATTTCACTTCTGATGATGACAAGAATTTAGAGATTGAAAAGGTGCCAGCTGCCAAACACTACGCCTCGAGCAACTCTCGAAGCCCGAGAAGGTTAACATCTGCAAGAGAAGCACTAGGAGATCTACCAGAAGACTATCTTTCTAGACCTTCAAGGAGAGAGGGGAGCAAAAAGAAGGGAGATGAAGTTGGCAATATTCAAGATCTCCTACCTGCGCCAATTCAAGAAGCCTTACGAAATACTATCGTTCAACCTCGAGCTAGGAGCATCAGTCCTTCGCCAGTTTCGTCTCCGACAGTTGAACGAGCCAAACGAGCTAGGTCCAGATCTCGACCCCCATCTCGCCCAGGAACTCCCGGATTAACAATGCTGCAAGAAGAGTCAGAGGAAGAGCATGCTCCCATTGTAAACAATAGAGATAGTGCTTTTGTCGGCGATTCGCCAATTCCTCCCCAAGGAAACTTTACCGAGAGTCATGAAGACGTTCGTGAGGGTGGCATTCACGTAGGAGAAAATTCGCCTTCCATGCGTATCAGGGCTCCAGTTTCATCAACAGATGCAGCCATTGAAAGTATGGCATGGCCTTCCGTGGATGAAGATGCCGGCACTGTTGATCTCAAGGAAGCGCAACGACCCAAGGTTGTGGAGGGCTTACAACATCACGACGATCGAACTGATGATCTGCCATCTCAGAGACACAGGGGAGAAAAGCACACAGATCTACACGGGACGCATGCAATTCATGGAGTACACACACCTCGAGAAGAAAAGCATAGACTCACTCGCAAAACCTCTTTAAGCCGTGGAGAGCTAGCCGAAGCAAATCATGTGGACTTTGTCCGATCTCAACGACTGAGGGCATTTCAAACAAAATCTAAGGAAAAGTTATGTGAGCCTAGCCGAGCAGAACCGATCAACAAATCTGTAACTCCCGAGAAACAACATACAAGGCATCGTATACATCGTTCCGAAGTGACAGACCTCCAGTACCGTAAACCAAAGGAAAAGAAATATGGAGACCTTGAACCTGTTAAAACTCCAAAAACTCTCAAAACAGACCAACGAAGTGTTTCTGAGAGTTCTCCATCATTATTTGGAAGTGCAGCTCTCGCAGCGGCAGGCTTGGGATTTGCAGCAGCAAGGAAATCAAGTCTAGAAAGTCGACCTTCAAGTGCTCAAAAGCATAAAAGACAAAGATCTGCCTCAAACATTAGTGTTACACGATTACGAACGCCGGTTCCATTATTAGATGCGCCTCAACCGCCACAGTTCCCGGATAGCGCCACCAGCGCTAATACCAATCGTTCGTTTACACCGCCACTCCGTCGTGCCTCCCGAAAAATTAGTGGGGACCTAAAATCACTCCGTCAACAAAGTAATATTGATGTCGGTAAGGAAATTGATTCAGCCTCTGTCATTACTGCTAGATCGACAAGTTCAACAAATACTGCAAATCCAACTGCAAATGAGGGTCGAGCCAGGGCTCAAGAGATGACCGATGTCTATGTAAGTTGTTATAGATTTCCAGATAAAACTCCTTCACAGCTAATAAATGTTTTTAGGATGGCTACGGTGAAGGCCGCATTGGCTCACCACGATCCCCTACTAGGCCCCATAGCATGCGACGACGACAGAGTATGCAAGTCTTGGAACTCGAATCCAAACTTGATCAATTAACCGCGGAGAATCGCGCGCTCGCCGAATCGAAAGCTCATGCCGAATATATGCTGCGATCGAGCCAGGGCGCACCTGCTGCCTTGGTTGAAAGAGATGCACAAATCGATTTACTTAAACGTACACTGATATCGATGCAAGATGAGGTTAAACGGTTGACGGAAGTAAATGCGGGCCTTTCGAGCGCGGCTGTTACACTGGGTAAACAACACAATGCAAGATATGGCACACTCGAATCACAACATGCACAGACTACACGGGAACTTCAGCAAGCCCGTGAGGCTCACAGCAACCTACAAAGCGAAGTGGAGAGCATCATACATAATTCGATACAAGAAAGGGACCAGGAAATCGCGTCACTGCGATCTCAATTGGATGATGCCAAAGAACAAATCCGAGTGATGCAGAGGAAGATATTAGCTGCAAAAGCTGGTGATGCTCAATTCTTAATCGTCAGGGATGAAGACTATTTCGATAGTGCTTGTCAGAAACTCTGCCAACATGTGCAGCAATGGGTGCTCCGATTTTCGAAGTTCTCCGATATGAGAGCTTGTAGACTCACGCGTGAGATAAACAACGATAAGACCATTGATCGACTCGATAATGCAATTTTAGATGGTTCAGATGTGGATAGTTATCTGGCAGATAGAGTAAGGAGAAGAGATGTCTTCATGTCAATGACAATGACAATGGTTTGGGAATTTATATTCACTCGCTACTTATTTGGCATGGACCGAGAGCAAAGGCAAAAGCTCAAATCTTTGGAGAAGGTATTATCTGAAGTTGGGCCACCATCAGCAGTTCATCAATGGCGCGCAACTACTTTGACCTTGCTGTCCAAGCGAGAGTCTTTTGCAAGACAGAAAGAGCAAGACACTCTAGCTGTGGTCCATGCTGTCTTTGAGACGTTAACAGAGATCTTACCTCCACCTAGTCACCTGGAGGGTCAAATCGAGGAACAACTTAAGCGTGTCGTGAAAGCCGCCGTCGATCTCTCAATCGAAATGCGCACTCAACGCGCAGAATACATGATGTTGCCTCCACTTCAGCCCGAATACGATGCTAACGGCGACCTCGCCAGCAAGGTATCCTTCAACGCAGCACTCATGAACGAACGCAGCGGAGACACTATCTCCAATCAAGAACTCGAGGCACAAAAAGCAGTCGTAAGAGTTGTACTCTTTCCACTTGTGGTCAAGAAGGGTGATGATTTTGGACAAGGCGATGAGGAAATCGTGGTTTGTCCTGCTCAGGTTTTGGTTGCCAAACCAAGGATTGGAAGGGGACCAATGGGGAGGGTCTATAGTCCTGCGAGTGGAGTGGATATGGATAGGAGGAGTGACATGAGTAGAACCCCGACTAGCATGCAGAGCAGTATGCCTGATACTAATGTTATTTGAAAGCAATGAAAATAACGAAATGACGGATGAAGAAATGAATCGGAATGGGGGGATATTGGATGGGTGGGATAGAAGGGATGATTACATAATTTATATCCTTTGGGTTTGGGTGGTGATGATTGGATGAACGGGTTGGATTATGTGGTTTTATGCTTCTTTTCCTTTTTTTTTCTACTCTTTCTTTTTCGATGGCTTTTCGATTCATTCTAATGATGTTTAATGATGCATATGCGCATACCTATAGCTGCTGCTTTTTCTTTCGATTTCGAGCCAAAAAAGATATCCATATTTTAACGACGATCATGACGAACTTGTAGTATTATATTATATGAGTTTAATTTACTCCGCTTAGTTTATGAATTAAATGCAAAAGTCATTGGTTTTCATTTTGAATGGGATTCTTCAGGAGTGATTTTTGACTCTCAAGTTATTAAATGAAATGAATGGTACGGTATGAATATTGCTGGGGAAGGTTATGAGCAATGAATTGAATATATCATTGATGAGGAGATGTCGTTCTTGTAGCATCTTCTCTAGATTGACTATACATACGAAGCAGATGGTGTCATGAATCAGTGACTGGCGGCTCGGTTCTCTTTGGTCTATGGTCTATGTATAGCCTCACTTGAAAGTTTTGGAATTCTCCACAGGAGTATACGAGTGTCATATGGGTGTTATTCGGTAGAAGGAATAGGGATAGGAATAGGGATAGGGATAGGGATAGGGATAGGGATAGAGGGAGGGGTTAGGGGTTTTCCTCACGTCGTAGAGACGAGACGGACTTTTGGTTTGAAGGTATATTTACATCACTCGAGTACATTGCTGCGTATAGAGCATTGCTGAGTATAGAGTGATACTCGTACAATAAACATCTATGCGAGGGAGGGAGCTGGGGATGCATCTTCATCTAGAGTAATATGGGCGATTCGGTCATACAGATGGATGGGTGGATAAATGATTTTGTGATGTACTCACGCATCCATGATACTGCCCTCTGCCCTCTGCCCTCCGCCC
>NGKF01000001.1:5608327-5624235 GCA_002162555.1 Monilinia aucupariae
CGCCCTCCGCCCTGCGAACACCACCAAAGCTAGCGTCCCAAAACAACAATCAACCACCCAGCCAGCCAGATCTTCCCGGGTGGCATTATGGATACCGTAACATTAGACCTGCAATGCGCACGCTCCCGAGGACCTACTGAGGAGCGAGTGCATCATCATCACCTCTCCCATCGCAATGCAGAAGGATACTTGCGACTGCGCATTGCCGACTTTATCAACGCCCCTCCTAAATTCTCGTCGCGATATCAAGTACTGTACGTGTATGCGCGGAAGACGGGGGTTGATTGATTACTCGCATATTAAATCCCATCCTTCACTACGCAGCTCAGCCCATCTCAGCTCAGCCCATCTCATCCAATTACTGTAGGGTAGGCACTCTTGAGCATACTCGAGTACATCCGCGGCCGCCACGGTGATGATTGAAACTACCGGACTCATAATACCGAAGAAAAAGATGCACCACGCAGTAAAGCAGTAAAGCAAGAAATGAGAAAACATGAAATAGAAAATAGAAAATAGAAAATGTAAAAGAAGAAATAAGAAACAAAAAGCCCCTCAACATTTCGCATCTCGGGAATGGGATAACCTTCTTTACCTACCTACCTACTTACCTACCTCATCGATCACAGCGCGCCAATTACAATGGAGCAATAAACGAATTGGCCCTCTCGGTCATTTGTCTTCGTGATATCGATACTATACTCGAAGAATCATCCTCGCATGCACCTCTCTCTCTCTCTCTCTCTCTCTCTCTCTCTCTCCCTCCTCTGTAACACTCACTGTAAGAACAATCCGAATATAAAAAACTCTTTTCCATATCGCGGATGTGGACTTGACGTGGTTGATTCGCTAGATACAGATACTCGAGCGAGAAGCTGGAGCCTGGACTTGGCTTTGGAAAGGGGACGGATTCTTTGACTTGGTGGATGCGTAAATGGGGGGCGGCAGTGGCGGGAAGGAGGGATGGGGGGATGGAACTTTTCCTTCCTTCCTTTCCTCCTTTCCTTCCATTCCGTGTGAGCATCTAAAATCACTGTACTCGTATTATAAATTCCATACACACTTACAATACAGAACTCCTTTCCAAATTCAAATTCCAAACAAGGGAACGTTCAAGGGAAAGAAGAATGGATATGCATGCATGCATGCATGGGTTGAGCAACTTTCGCCGCGGTCTGCGTCGAAAGAGGTTCTTTTTACGTACGGTGGGTGGTACGAGTAGAATGATGAGAATGGGGTGGGATGGGATGGGATGGACGCATATGGATGAGTTGACGTCGCTTGCCGAGTTCGAGAGCAAAGCACTTGGGAGAAGAATGATTGTGGGGGATTGATGAAGAGAGGATTGGGTAAAAAATAAGAAGGGAAAAAATGCCTTTTGAAGGCTTTTCGACGGCGGGAGTGGTGGTGCTGGGTTTACTCGGGGCTGTTGTTGATTCGTTATGTTGTTCGTTATCGATGTGTGTATAGAGTATGTGTGTTTTGTCTTTCGTTGTTCTCCCTTTCCCCCCTTTCCCCTTTCCCCCCATCTTCATTGTATGTATGTGTGATAGGGCTAAGCGAGCCCATGAAGAAGCTGGTGAAGGTTAAGATTCCGTTGGACCTGTTGGATGAGCTAGCAAGCACCAGACTCACGCCCAGATCCTACAACCTACAACCTACGAGCTACAACCTAACAGCCTCAGCAAATCAATCTATTCCCAAACCACAACCCCTTCCCACTTTAGGTAATACCGGACAGTAATTGTCATATGTATCATATATGATGGCGGGGTTTTAATCCAGGATTACGTCATCGATTCAATTGAATGATTTGATGGGTCGTTGAGCGACGGTGAATAAAGAATGAGGGGGTTTCTAACAAGTACACAGCGTACTCTATCTACTCTGTGCGAATGGAGTGAGTGGTTTGTGCGGTCATGACCGGGACCCACCCAAGCTCGAGCGCGATTACACCTCATGGACACACGCACACGCACACGCACCTGCTGCACCTGCACCTGCACCTGCACCTGCACCTGCACCTGCACCTGCACCTGCACATGCACATGCACATGCACAGAACCGGAGCAAAAAGCCTCGGCGCTTCCAATGAATACCTGGACCGCACAAAGAACGCAAACATGAAATCCTACAATGGATTTTGATTGGTCGTTTCCCGTTTCCTGTTACTAAAAAGGTGAATGTAAGCGATTCCAGAGTGCAAAGCTTTTGTATACTTAAAGACTCCAAGTCTTGTTCTTTCCATTCGACTTTTGCAAACACAACCCACAAACCACTCACGAACAAACAAGCTAACCACACCAACGAATCAACCAAATATTCCACCACACACTCAACCCTTCCAACCACCTCACCTCAAATCTATCAAGATGCCTGGATGCAACTGCGGCGAGTCTTGTAAGTCATGTCCCTCTCCAGCTTCTTATCCCTAACCCCAATGTTCTTCGATGAAAGAAAATCGACTTTCCTGAAATGACTGAGAGGATTATACTAATCATGTTCACAAGGCCAATGCCCAAAAGACAACTGCACTTGCAGCAAGTAAATCTCTCACCATGATCCTCATCCTCAAATTCCTTCACTAAACACCTCGTATTTTTTCCATCTCGAAACAACCTCGAATGACCCGTTTTCCTTAACACCCTTCCTCGCCGATGCGAACAAGCACCTTGATCTTTTGCGCGGACGGTTTCTTACTCAACTGGCACGCAATGGATACAGAACAATCGTCGGGGGGGTTGGACTGGATGAAGGGAATCTGGGGGAATGGAGAGCGTGTGGATATATGGTCTTTCATGCGGAAATGGGAAAGGAGTTCTCGAACTTGCTTTGATATATCATATCAATTCAATTGACATCTTGACTCCATATTTATTATCGCGTCTTTCCTCCCTCCTTCGTATGAGGACCTTTGTAATTGTGATATCAGAGCGTATTATGCACCTTCGCTCAATTGTGAACATGCCCATTTGCCCACCATGTAACCTGACCAGTATCTTTCCTTGCAATGAGTGCGGGGAAAGATATGGATAATTCGTTACGGTATGATATACCTTTTTCTTTTCTTTTCCAAATGTTATACTCTGGTAATCCGATAAAGGCAAATCGCTCTTTTCCTTCGTTGTCCGTGAATGCATGACAGGCCTTCTTCTACCAGGAAGCTGCTCGTATGCTAAAATCTCCCATCTCAATCTGATTCCGGCTACCAGACTCAAGGATGGTCAGCTCAAAACACTTAGGCTTGTCCCACTCACACCTACGTTGCCACACGGCATGGAATTCCACATTATTGAAGATCGAGAGTGATGCTTCCACAGAAGTGTTGCCACGTCTTCAAAGCCGCCTTATCCGCCATCTTGTCATTTCATCCATTCGTTCAGAATGCTTCCACAGAAGTGTTGCCACGTCTTCAAAGCCGCCTTATCCGCCATCTTGTCATTTCATCCATTAGTTCAGAATATCTCAGCCTTGCCGTCGCTGCTCAAAAATAGATATGTCACATTCACGTATAATCTTCAAAACATTATCGTTTTATCATCAGTATATCCGAGAGATTCACCGTGACTTTATCCATACTGCTGTTTGACTGCGATAGATTGTCCTGTGAGAAAGTCTTATCATCCAACCTATGAAGGACTTTTCCGACTTCGTGCCACCCCAATTGAGGTCGTAGTGCTTGAGATCAGCGTAGTAATCATGCAACTATGGCATCCTTCATCGCTCTCACGCATCCCACTGTCAATTTATTCATGCTTTGGGGTTAAACAAAACACTAACCTGGAGCCAAGACCACCGGCAAGGACTCCTACGCCGTCGATTAATCGTCATCGCATGATATTTGATCACTTGCCTCCTCTTTCATATGCTGTACAATCCGTGGTATCTAGCCATGGTTTTGGGCATATTTTCCTCCCTCTCTATTCGTCAAGACCGGCGGCCAGCCGTGTTTCTTGTGAAAAACTCCGTGTCTCTGGTCTGAAAGGACTGGGTTTAAGCTTTACCCATTGAGTATAAGTATCTGGTTTACTTCCTCTCCTTTTGAGACTCCATCATTAGTAGAGCACCATCTAAACCATCGAATATCAAACCAGATCAAAACAACAAAACCACTCACTTCACTTCACAAGAAACCATCCCAACAGTCACCATGTCTCCTTGCTCTTGCTGCACTCATGCTGCCTCTGAGGGATGCTCAAGCACTTGCTCCTGCTGCAAAGATCAGGTAAACGCGTCTCTTCCTCGCACTTGAGTGAGTCAGTATTGACAATTACCATTATAGCACTGAAAACCTCATCGCCTCCCCTCTCCTCACATTGTCTCGCATACATCCAACCTCTCCACTTCCTCTCATGGCTAGCCATCTCGACCAAGACAGCGATGACCCGAAGACCACTAGAGATACGACTAGTATACCATGTGATGAGTCGGAATGGTGTCTTCACACTTGCATGGAAAGGAGGTTCTGCATGCTATATTTCTTTGGGGTTGAGTTAGTGGATGTTATCTTCTTGTTGAGCTGATCCAAAGGCGAGATACAAATGTGTTGCTTGCAAGGAAGGGGAATCTGAATGGGGGTGGATATACTTGATACGTTGATGAATTCAAGACTTTCACTCGATGAACATTGCTATGGAGTGACGTGTGAGTGATACTTTGTTGTGAATGTAGAATGTGGAGGTATTCCTGGGTGTTGCGCGAAGTGCTAGCTGGAAAGACCAAAGAAAAAGAAAAGATGAGGGAGGCGGTGGTCCTGCTAGTAGGGTAATATCTTTGAGATGATGCTAGAGCGGAGCTGTATGACGGAAGAATGTGAACTTGGACGACTAAGGTCAATCAGGTAAGGTCTACACCATACCCAACCAGCAACAACCTCAATTCTTTCTTTTTGAGAAGGAAAAAGAGAGGAGAGGAGAGGAGAGGAGAGGAGGAGAGATGTTTCCTCATCTTATATGTGAATGTATCACAGCAACCTTGATGGTTACGGTAACTATATACGTTTCCACCTTAAAGTCTGTGCACGTCATGACCGGTCCGGTATCACCATCAATCAATACCTTGACGGCTACCTACCGAGTACGAGTGCCACATCCCGATTTCATTCGGTTCTTTATTGATACATAGCTTGGAACGTGGACTTGGAACGTGGACTTGGAACGTGGACTTGGAACTTGGGAGAGAGAGGTCATCCATCTACAGGATCAATACTCGAGTGCTCTAACCACAGATTACTCTACTGTAAAATCCATCCATCGACTGTGACCACATCGTCTTCTATAATCTCCTGCCCATCACTCATCGTTTCTTTCCTGGAACGTTCCCAAGCCTCTATCAACCTATCCTGAATGTGTTTCGTTGGCCATGCATGTCGTTTCTCGGTATATTTCAGTACCTCGAGAAAGCTCTCTTGCTCTTCGGTATTGCTAAATTGTTCACCACCTGTATAGGAATATCGTCAGTTGGAAATCTTGACGCTTGTATGCGAGAAGACCTACACAGTGAAATAGCCATACATGCGGTATTCATGGCGGGTGGAGATCGATGGTTTGATATTGCCACGCCGCAAAGGCGTTTGACAATCGTGTTGATTTGTGCCTTGACAGGATTAGCATAACATATAAGAGCGTGCATAAGTGACAGTACCTCTATTCTTCGAGTAGCTGCTCGATGCCCTGGTCCTAGCCTGGGCACTCGTGGGTTGTAGGTCATGAGTAGGATCTGAGATATATCCATATGCTGATGAGCCGTGACTAATCTCGTTAGTAACCATCGCATTGTCTCGTGTCATCAAGAGCAGCTTACCATGATGATCAGATAAGTACCATATTTCAGGTAAGGCCTGTCTTGTATTCGAGGCAGCATCTCTTTCGTACAGAGCATCGAAGGACTGTGGGCGCAAGCTGTCCCAGCCTTCATGATACTGAACCAGCATGTCGTAATCGCTATTGGTTTTGCTGCCGTGGCCGTAACAGTATTGCAATACATCTGCACAATGAACGATGGTTCTATAGGCCCAGGTGAAATCGTCGGTAAATTCGAGGGATCGATAGTCATGGCACTGCAAAGGCATATGAAAAGGCCTCTGTCTGACAAACGCCATATGAACTTCCTGCCTATAAGCCACGCGAGAAGCGGCTCTACGAAGGCTGCTATCAAGTCCTCCGGATGCCTGAGCTGTGATGAATACCTGAGTTCCTCTTTGTGCTGTTTCCCAGTCTCCTCCGCTTAGAGGGGCTACAATGTATGATTAGTCAAGAGTAATATGTGTTTAGTTGGGTAGGAAAGTAACAAACCATCAACTTCTTCATAGAATCTTAATATTACCGAAGCCACCAATAGATTTTCATCATACAGAGCCTCAATATCATCTGATACAGATACAAGATGCTCGATACATTTGCTGTGATATTCAACAGCAGTCTCCATATGCAGGTTGGGCAACTGTTTTCCGTTGTATTCAACCACACCATTTTCCCTATACTGTCCAAGCCGGCAGAGGTGCCTTGCGGATGCTGTATATATAGCATTAAGAAGTGCCGGGCACTGTTTTGCTCGATGTGGCACTACTAAAGCAAAATGACGCTCTGGGTCACAGAGATCAAACTGAAAGATAAACATTGTAAGCAAGAGCGGCCTTTCGTCTAGGAATGTACATACCCAGCAAGCCAGCTCGTTTACAAAATATCTCAAAAGGCAGGCTTCCTGTATTTCTGACTGGCATAGCACATCAACAGCTGCAATTTGGGTATTCAATTTCCAAGGAAAGGATATAGAGGGGTCCAATCCAACTGGTAGCCAAGGCACAGCTGCACCAGAAGTTCTCGACGCAGTCAGATCCCCGGAGGCTTTTGCAGGTCTTCTGGGGTAGGACTTGACATTTGAATGCTTGCTTGAAACAAATGAACTTTCATCATCTGCCCTCCGTCTTTTCACTGGAGACTTCGCCTGATGCTTTGAGAAAGAATCTTTAGATAATTTGGCACGGGAAGTATTGCCTAGTTCTGTTAAGTCTGTGGAGGCAACCGATTGAGGGGTTTTACTCCGCCGAGTAGTCGAATCTGATAAAGTAGTATTTTCGCGTTTTGGTATTACTGTGTATATCTCATCCAACTCCGGAAACTCGTCGACAAATTCGGAACAGACTATATCATTGTATACGTGAGTGGCAGCATTTGCAAGGACAATTCAATGCCACTTACTCTTTCCAGATGTCTTCACCCATACTTGATCCTTGAAATCGGAATCATAACGGGCACTGGAGCCGTGGCGAAAACGTAGGTTTCCAAGGGAGTTAGAAGAGCTCAGATCAGTACTTCCGTCTTCTGGGTAATCATGTCAGACATGGAGTTGAGAAGTCGGGTGGAAGTGACTTGACAAGTAATCAAGCAATCGAATCCCAAGCTTTTCAACCAAATCTCGCCACGCAGATTGCATCATACGGCGGGACAGCGAGAATAGGGCGCCGCTATCAAGTCACCAATTCACTTACTGATGTGGTTCTGCTCACTTGCAGAAACCCTGATCACTACATGTTAGCCAATGTCGATTCCACCTGCTGAGTGACCTTGCGCTGTATTCGGCGGTGAGATTACCTAGGGCTCGACATTGAAATGCAGAAGGATACTCAATATTTTCGCGTGACCCGTATCGTCACTGTATGAGATCCTCGTAGTGAACAGCATTTGAAATGGCACCAAGCGCAGGATGGTGTAGTGTGGTAGTGCAATGCAATGCAAAAAGATATTGAACTTGTAGGGTGGATGATGGGGGAGGATGGCGTGGGGAGATGAGAAGAGAAGCCGGGGTATTGGGCCTTCCGTTACGGGTGAGAGCGGGGCCGGGGGGCGTACAGTAGCTACGTGCCGGTAGGAGAAGCCGGGAGAAGCCGGAAGCCGGAAGCCGGAAGCCGGGCTGACTTTGGGAGCGTCACATAAATGAGCAAGCACTACTCGAGCACTCGAGCACTCGAGCAGGACGTAACAGCACGAGCAATATAGAGACTGGCGGATCAGGCCAAGCCGAAGATATTCCATAGGATCACGAGGTGGATTGCTGGTACTGCTTATCAAGAATAGATCGACTTTATTGTCTACTCTGGACATTGTCAGGTGACCCTGGCCAAGTAAACAAAGGATGCATGTCGTATTCAATCTCATTGCTAGTATCGGTGTATGGTCAAATTGAAAGGGTGCACCAGGTGGAAATTGGAAATCAACAGTGCCAGTGCCAGTGCCAGTGCCAGTGCCATATTCGAAAACGCCCGTTGGTTCATTACAGGACAGTATTAAGAAGCTTTGGCTTCATATAATGTGATCGTACTGTCCTGTCCTGTAATATATCCTCGACTAATTCCATTCCGTTCCCCCTACTCATCAACCTCATCAACCTCAAACACCTTATTAACTCTTCTTTCTCCCCTTCTCCCCTTTTCCCCTTTTCCCCTTCTCCCCCTTCTCTCCTCCAACCAAATGTCGACTCTACTCGAGTATTCTATTGAACAATCCATTGATCGACTGACTGTTCGTTGATTGCATGTATTCATTGGCATTTCCTCATTATTCAAACCCTCATGTTCCTCGACCCACCAGGACCCTGCTTTTCAATACATATGTGAGATGATTGCCATCGCCATCCTCGAGTCGTACTTCTGCTCTGTACAACTTCGGATCCTCTCTAAACCTTACCGGGGGTGGCTATACCAAACCAACCCAAAACCGATCAAATCTCATTTCGCCTTTCATTATTATTGATTACTATTATTGCCAAAGGCCGTCGAGACTAGACCGGTGGGATCGTGATTCGTGGACCCCCTTATCAACCTAACGGCTTTGCTTGGACAGTACCGGCAACCCAGAAGCCCAAGCAGGGAGCCTTTCCAGAGAAATCATAATTAAAACTTCACAGTAGTCTCCTACCCAGGTATCGGTCGGTATATACAGTACCGCTACCTACCTAGTAATCCTCCTCGAAGCGGTCACCTTGTCACCTTGTCACCTCTTCCCACCTCTTATCACCTCTTCCCTCTTCCCTCTTCCCTCTTCCCCCTTCCCCCTTCCCATTTCCCATCTCTCCCCCCATTTCGTTCGATATCATGAGATGAGATAGATATAATATTACACCGTCGCTTTTGCGCTATTAAATGAAACCTAATGAACTCTCCAAGATAGTCAGATAACGAAATCCACCCCAATGACAGTGCTTAAGGACGCGCTTTCGCGATCCGATACATTTTTGCGACCCCGGTCGGAATATATCTCGAGTCCCGGAAGGCAATCGGACGATTCAACACCTTCAACACCAGATAAAGATCAAGAACGAAAACCACGAGCCGTACGAAAACCGTCGCCTGGTCTTGCTGCCCGACTTGCAGCGTTGGGCTTTGGAAAAGATCCCGATCCGAATTCGACAACAACAACAACAGCCTCCCCAGCCGATCGAATTGGTCGCATCCCTGAAGATCAGATTCGCCAGCTCGACCACCTCCACCGCGCCAATTCTACGAGTTCGCACATTCACAGGCGAGGTCGAGCCTGGAGTGGCAGTGCCGGTCTTTTGACGCCTCAGATCACGGGTGGGAGCTTTAAAGAAACCAACCTCAGAGAGGCCAACATTGGTGATACGCGAGTACTTGACGGTGTCGCAAATTTAACACCTTCGCTTGACAGCTTTGGTAATCAGGATATGACAACAAATGGTAATCTTATAGGAATGGATTCGCAGAAGTATCGCTCACCAGAACGTACGAATGGAAATGGCACGAAAACAATGGCAGACATAAAACAGGCGCATGTCGAACGAGCTGTACCTCCTGTAGATGCCATCAAAACACCTCCACCTTCGGTACATGTGGACGAAGTACCTTCACCTCCAATAGCCAAAGATACTCCACCAGATACGACATCACTCAGCGAAACCTCGAACGATGTCTCATCCTATTTCAACCCGTTTGGCCAACAACGGGATGGCTCAATTTATACGTTATCGCGGGCGTCCTTTGCAAGTCAACTTGCCCAATTGACATCTTTGCAATTACCAGATGCTGCCTCATTATCAACAAAAATATCTGCAATTCCTAGCTCCAAATCAGCGTCAAAAGCATTGATGGGGGCCGCAGAACAAATCAGGAGCTGGATATCGAAAGCATCGGATGTTGTCTCTGGACTCGATGGGGAGGATGATGTAGAATGGGCAGCAGCTGGTGGTAGGGAAGGGTTAGAGGACGTTGATAACGCCATTACACGTTTCGAAAAATTGATCAATATTTACGTCTCAGCCATCGAATCTTTACAAGAACGCCCGGATATTACTACAGTGCCTGCAGACGAACTTCAGAAGGTTGTATTACAGGTGGAAAGCATCCTTGAAGAATGGGAGAAGATACGGAGAAATCTCAAAGCTGTAAAGAACTCGGTTGAGATTGCTATGGAATGGGAGGAGTTATGGAACACCGTATTGGGAGATATTGGCAACGAAGTGGATATCCTGGCGCGACTCGTTTTCGAAATGGAGGAAAAGAGACATAAATCCTTAGCCGAAGCCGATGGCGATGGGGTTGACATCAAAGAGCTCGAAACGATTGTGGAAGAAACGCCGCCAGCTAAGACGAGATTACAGATCAATAGTCGATTTGGCATGTCTTCTTCAACAACTTTTCCCCTGAGCCCAAACTCGCCAGTAACACCAATAATGGCACAGGACGATTCGAGTCTTTTGGCATTGTTTGCAAGAATGCAGCCGCTAAGGGCTTCGTTGGACTTCTTGCCTATGAGACTATCGACGTTTCATGCTAGAGCCGAAAAGATATTTCCTACGGCCTGCGAGGAGCTGGAAAGCCGACGGGGAGGTTTAGAAAAAAGTTGGAAGTCTCTCGAAAAGGATGCTGAATCATTGCGAAGAGAACTTGGTGAGGATCGTTGGGTCCTGGTCTTCCGTGGTGCAGGTCGACAAGCACAGAAAATGTATGAATCAGTGGAAAGAAGTTGTGCCAAGCTAAAGGAGTCTCTTGACAATGGGGTTCATCTAAACAATCCGGCTACAATGGGCAAGAAGATCGAGAGTTATGAAGCGAAGAAGATGCACTATGGCCCAGCCATTGAACGGGTTCTGTCGATCATTGAGAAAGGGGTGAAGGACCGCCTCACAGTTAACGGAGAGATATTGAGATTACACTCGGATATGCAGCAGAAGTGGGATTCGTTGAAAGATCAGATGAACGAATTAGATACTGCACTTGAAGAACTACAAGCAGATCACAGAAACCAGCAGCTCAGGGATTCAATTTCAAGCATGGTCTCGAATGATCGATCAACCATCGGAAGCTTCAGCAATGACACACCAGGAAGTTCTCCAGCATCCTCAGTAGTAATGTCGGGTTTAAGTGCTAAGCTTGACTCCACGACACCTGCTAGGAGTGGAAAGATACGTTCGAATGGTAGAACCAGTATGCCCCAAGCTGGCGCACAAAGAAATTTAAGTGCTGGGCAACCCCCTAGGTCATTTAGTCGAGCATCTCCGTCTCCCATTCCAACTCGACAAAGGTCCGCAACTCCAACAGCTCGACAGCCTCAACGGTCCAAGACTCCCATTGACACTCGTCCTCGATGGAACACCAGTACCAATACTAATGATACACTCACACTCATCAGTCCTGGCTTCAAACCTCTCACTATCACAACGCCAAACTCTACCCATTCAAATCGTTCCACTAGATCCAGCACATCTGAGTGCAAAATACCACTTCGAAGCCCACTCGGTCGCGGAAATGCCGCTTCTCCCACAATTAAAGAACCCACAACTCCTGTAGGAAAGAGACCAGCCTCGCGAACGGTACGACGTGACCTATCCACCCCTGGGCCATATTCTCAACAAACACTATCCGTGAATTCTCCCTCCCATCCTCGCCCTCTTGTTGGCAAATCATCCATGTCTAATCTCATACTTGGTAGCCGTCGCTCCTCGATGCAACCTTCCTATTCATCTGAAGCCAGAGCTAGTAGCCCGGTAGTCCGAAGGCCTGCTAGCTCATTGTCTACCGGTAGAAGAACTAGCCTTCTCCCCACGCCAAGAGGCAGAAACTCGGAAATGGGCGGTAGGGATAGCCCTGCACCGAACCGAGGTAGTAGCACTTCTACCACCGATAGCAAAGGGAATGCTAAGAAACCATGGAGGCCTTAAAGCTCATCAGCGATCAACGTACATGAGTAACTTGAGGCACTTTGATTTGGGGATGGCGTTCAATCGTTTGAGCTGCATTTACACAGCATCGTTTATCGGCGTTCTCGTACTTCTTCATCACACCTATTTTGAAATGCAATGCCTTTTAGCGAGTGGATTTTTTATGCGGTGGAAAATATATAATGTGGATGGAGCATTGAAGGAGTTTAAATGGTATGGTGGAAAGGTGCCGGTACAACTTTTTGTAATCCACATTCGAAGAGTGAAAAAAATTGCGATGGCATGAAATTGGGATTTGGAGATCGTAAAGGGGGGGAAGCGAGAGGCGAAGGCGAAGGATGGAGAATGATACCATTACTTGTATGATAGCGGCGAAATCAGGATTAGATAGCGAGATAAAGAAGACTCTGATACCCTTTTGCTATACAGTATTCAATCTAGGATGCTAATGCCATTTGGCAGAGTGAAGTGATTGATTTGAACAGATGCTTTGATAGTCTGATCCGTTCCGTTATCCTGCCATCAAAGTTTCTAGCCCACACTGGCAGTACTCGAGTAAAAGATGGTTCACGTATCAGAGATTTTCGACTGTACAGATTATCTTTTTTTTCTCCAAGTTATCGGTAGGTATACAAAGTACATACTGGTGTACTAGTACAAAGTAGGAAATGCTTGGTAGTTCTCCACTCTAATATAAAGTGGAGAAGGGGAGAGGGTAAGGGGAAAGGTGTCGTCATTCTCTCCGCCATTGAACCCCCACTTTGGGCGCGTGATTGATCCGAGTGAAGCTTGTTTTTATCGTACCGTAGAGAGCACGTACATACATACATACATACACCTTGGTCAATTGATCAACTGGTCCTCTTCACTGAATACACACAGTACTTCTGCAGACCTCACTTGCACACAGGCAGGTATGTAGGCGCGTATATTGGGCTGGCTTCATCTGATCTCTTGTGAGGCAGGTTACTGTGATTGTTCGATTGTGCGACAGGACGGGACTGGGTCAGGGAGAATTGGGTGAAGATGGCGAAGATGGCGAAGACGTGGAAGGGCTCAGAAGGTAAGACATCTTTCCTCAGTCTCATCTATACGCTTCTCTACTTCCCTCTAATGCTTCAATGACAAGAGACTAACACAGAAAACCATAGTGTCATCCCACAACACCCCCGATTCCTGCTGGGTATGCATCAACGAAACCATCTACGATGTAACCGAATTCCTGCCCAATCACCCAGGCGGATCCAAGATCGTCCTCAGTCTTGCGGGTAACATAGACGCTACCGAGGAATTCGAAATGATTCATCCTCCTGGAACATTAGAGGAGAATCTCGATGCTTCCAAGATTATCGGCAAGATTGATGCTTCGGAATTAAAACAACCAATTGAAGAGAAGACGAGTAACTCCAATGTTGCAGATACGGGAAAGAAAGAAGAAGGTACGGTCGACGTCGATGCAGACGTAAAGACACTGTTGAATTTAGACGAGATTGAAGAATTGGCGACAAAGAAGATGTCAAACAAATGCTGGGCATATTATTATTCCGCGGCTGATGATCTCTGGTCCAAATCTTTCAATACTGCTGTATATCGACAGATTCTCTTACGTCCACGAGTATTTGTCGATTGCACCAAATGCGATTCTTCAACCACAATTCTAGGACAGAAGGTCGGATTGCCAATTTTTGTATCGCCCGCTGCCATGGCGAGATTAGCGCATCCGGCTGGAGAACAGGGGATTGGTCGGGGGATTGCAGGGTTTGGCGCGGTGCAGATTGTGTCGAATAATGCGAGTATGACACCCGAACAAATTGTAGAGGGTTCCCTGCCGGGTCAGATTTTCGGATGGCAATTGTATGTGCAGAATGATAGAAAGAAGAGTGAGGGGATGCTGCAGAGAATCAATACGATGGCTGATAAGTACAAGTTTATCGTTTTGACATTGGATGCGCCCGTGCCCGGGAAGAGAGAACATGATGAGAGACAAAAGGATGTAGGATCAAACCTACCCGTTTCGTCGGGAGTGAAGGCCAAAGAGAAGGTGGAGGATAATAGCCCACCTGCTGGTGCGGGCGGCGTGGGGAAACAGTTGTTTATGGGAACGGCTGCGGATTTGACTTGGAAGACTGCATTGCCGTGGTTGGCTAAACATACAAAATTACCTATTGTATTAAAGGGTATCCAAACTCATGAAGATGCATATCTGGCTTCTCAATATGCACCGCAGGTGAGGGGGATCATTCTTTCAAATCACGGTGGAAGGGCTTTGGATACAGCGCCACCGGCTATCCACACCCTTCTCGAGATTCGAAAATACTGCCCCGAGGTTCTGAGTCGCATTGAGGTCTGGGTCGATGGGGGTATCAAGAGGGGTACGGATGTGGTAAAGGCTCTGTGTCTAGGTGCCAAGGCCGTGGGTGTTGGACGGGCTGCCCTTTTTGGTCTCGGGGCCGGTGGACCCGAGGGCGTAGAAAGAACTTTTGAGAGTACGTATATGGCCTTCCCACTTATTCTTTGCAATCGTCCCTCCTTCAGAGTCTATCTCGGTTAATCGCCTGGTGGGGATATCTACTAACTATACGAAATAGTCCTCAAAGCCGAGATGGAAACATGCATGAGACTTCTAGGCGTAGAGAAGATCAGTGAATTGGGCCCTAAACATGTTAATACCAGGGCGGTAGAGAGAGATTTATACGATGGTAATGCGGGCTTGGAAAAATTGGGGTTGTGGGTAAAGGCAAATTTGTAGATCTGGGGGGAAGATGAGCGGAGGCGGGGAGAGGAGCAAGTTTGTAGATGAATGGTATGGTAATGTGTATGTAGATGCGGTTAATGCGTAGGTATACAGATAAGATTTATATTGTAATATTTTTAACATATTACTATACTCCTACTCGTATACTTAACTTACTTCCAAACATCAAGGTAGGAAGTTAGTTTTGTGTTCCAAACCCCCCTTCCCTCCCCTCCCCTCTCCTCTCCTCTTCTCGTCTCGTTTCGTCTCGTCTCGTCTTGCTACTTGTAAGTTAACACGTACACACCGTGTATTCTATCATACAACATTTCGTTCCGTAGCAAGATACTAAGATTATATCTTCGCAGTTCCAACAACCTTAGAGTACGTTTTTACCTATTACCTACACCAAACACAATCCCAAATCCATTCGAACCCATTCACATACATACATACATACATACGAGTATAAGTCAGTATGGGATGGGGAATACGCTCCTAATACTCGTAGAATCTATGAGGATATCTACATGATGATGATGAAGAGGGAAGGAAGAGAGAGCGTGAGAGATAAGTAGTAGTCACCATCACCATCACACACACACAACACACCCTTGATCATTTTGAACGTGCAAAGCTTCTTCTTCTTCTTCTTCTTCTTCTTCTTCTTCTTCTTCTTCTTCTGGCGATGTAGCTAGCGTGGCACTTTGCGTGTAAAAGAGGAAGAGAAAGAAGAGAAGAAAGAAAAAAAAAGGCTTCCGCGAAAAGAGCTCTCTATTTACAGTATTCGGTCGGCTATTTCAAAACTCCATCACCAGCATTATTATACGCGGGCTGGTATGGAACTTGGGATGGGATGGCTCTACATTAAGATTGGGAGAATAAAATTGTTACACGTCGCACTCAAGAGAGCTTGGATGCATGAGAAGTTTAGAGTAGACCTTCCATGGAACGTAATGGGCTAAGAAAGGCAAGGTACATTGTAATAGCGTGTGCGGGG
>NGKF01000001.1:5624294-5750387 GCA_002162555.1 Monilinia aucupariae
ATACTTATTTATACACCCCCCCGGGCCCATTTATCACAGGCTGAGATCACAGAGTAGCCAAGGAAGACGCCGAACTAATCAATGAAGAGTAATGATGCTGACTCGTCTTATTATCAACCATAATCGTACCATCTACAACACGTTCGGTGCCACATTGAATAGACCGTTAATCTTCGAATCCCATCATCACGCACCACAAGAACAAAACCCGCGAAATGAAGTTGTGAAAACAGCGCACTGCGCGGAGTTCCACTTGGTATCTGGGTTTCAGTCGTTAAGTTCAATAATGACCGGATGGCTGGGTCGTGTATAAATATATTGGAATATTCCTGATGAGTTTCACTGCAGAATCTTCTATAGCACTGCAACCCGCCTTCGATCCTGCAGGCTGCCGTCGAATCTTCCGAAACGATCCATTCTGTTGGAACCCGTTGCTCGAACCTCAAATCATCGCCATGTTTCCAAAACTCGCACTCGCGTCTCTCGGCATACTCGTGATCTCAACACGCTGCATCGATATTACTATAAATTCGATCCTAGATGCCGAGGTCAAAGTTGCGTCTACACAGCTTGACAAAATGAATTACCTGTTGAATAACAACCTGACTTGGTTCTTTGATTTCACAACTCAACCACATTACACCTATACGCCGGGATCTGTGGTCAACGGCGATGCCGCCACATTTCCTGCGTCAACCAACTACGGTATGACGGTGGCTTTAATAAACTTAGGGCCATGTGGAATGTTACCTCCTCATTACCATCCACGTGGGACAAACTTTGTGGTCGCAGTCGAGGGTGTGACGCAGACGTGGATGATTGAGGAGAACGGAGCGAAGATCGTTAATCAAACGTTGAGGCCGTGGCAGATGACAATTTTCCCGAAAGGGAGCATTCACAGTATGCAAAATCTAGGTACTGTATGTCCTCATGTATCGAGACAATCAGTGCTGAACGAAATAAAGGTTGTACTAAGGCTACCCTTGTGTCGGCGCTGAATTCGGAGGATGCAGGAACACAAAATATTCTCAATGGATTTGCACAATTACCCCCGGATATAATGGCGGCAGCTTTGGGTAATCCGATGGGAGGGTTCAGTCTCCCCCCCATACCAGACGTCGGCACTGGGAGCATACTTGGATCTGCGGCATGCCTGGAAGCTTGTAAAGGCAAGATGTGATGCTAGATTCAAAGTTGTTCAACTGTGAGTGATCAACCCCAAAGTCTCATCGCACTTAGTAGTGACGTCGTAGCAGATGTCTTATTCAATATTATCTTGTAACAACGTTTGCTGATTGAGGAATACACAAATCTGGCGTATTGCGTCTCCTTTTGGCTGGGTTCATGTGTCGGTTTGACGTTTACAAAGCTTGGGTAACTATGTAAAGTATTTTTGGGATTTTCTTTGGCTGTCTTAGAACATGTATACGTAGTAGCCGCAATATTAGCCGAAAGGGTCTGAGACTGGCCATCAAGGCTGGTCAGACGAGTATGTCATGCTTGAAATTGTGCATTGAAAAGGTATCATAAATCCACAATGCTCTTTATTTGCCCTCAAACTTTTTGGCGACCCAAGCACTTCCATATTCGTCATACTCTTGTTTCGTTACCGATAGCTTCTTCAGGAGATCAGGATGTTTCGCCAACTCTGCTCCACCATTCCAAGTGCTGATAATCGGATGTTCTGGTCTCGCACAACGGACATAACACTCGGCTGGTGCAAGAGCTTTAATCTCAAGCTGAAGCCTCAAAATGAACCCTTCTATCTTTGAGCTACCTCCCACAACAATAATATTTGCGAGAAGAGCTGGCCACAGACCCATTGGTAGAGATGAAAGACTTTCCATGACTAATTGAGCTACACCCGACTGTCGCATGCCGATATCTGAAGGGTTGAATAGTAATTCTGGGACCGTAAACCGTTCGTTTCTTAGGGTCAAAATATCTTCCGCGGCCTCCGCCAACTTTCCCTTGGTCAACTGCTTTAACTTGCTCGCTTGCAAGGGATCATGATCTCGCACGAAACCCTGAGATCGATTATGATAATCAGGAAGAACATAATCTTTCGCTATTCCACCACCTGTTTCGAAGATTTCTCTTCGGTCTCCCCTGGTCCCTTTCCACGTTTTTTCCATATCGCCATTGAAATCTCTTGATACATAACAGCATGCCTCCTTGATCTCGTTTACTAAATAGGTGTCATTACGCATATCATATTGTCGTAGAGATATTAGGCGTGTTAGGTAATTTGTCATAAGCTTGCCTCCCACTTCTAACCTCCGAATCGCTGATTGTAGAGGGCGTCCCTGTAGAATAGGTGTGATCGTCGTGTGAGAATACCCGGCGTCTATGAGAAGGATTATTTCGGCAGGAAGAAGAGGTTGTGATGGATCTCGAGCTGGCCCTTTAAAGATTCCTTGAATGTCATTATACGCATTAAGAATTGGACCTAAATATCCATTAATGCCAGTTCGCAGACATTGCATACCATCACATACCAGGGCATCGATAATAGCTGGCAAACCCAAATTCTTCAAACACCATTTGATCACAATTGGTTTGCAAGACCGGCAGCGCATTAGGTGCCTCTGTCAATATTAATCCTGTTTCTCGTGGATCGCAATGCAACGGTGCTTTCTTGTCGAAGAATTCGTGCTCCCATATCTCCTTTTCTGCTTCCCAGTTTACCAAGTAGCCCTTTTCGACGGGCCTACGAAAGACGATGTCCCCAAAGTCCTTACATTTTTCGAGCTGCGATCCAATGTAAACCTTCTTTTCGCGGTCGCGGGCCAAGCAATTGGGTATAATTCGCGGTGAATCGGTGGATTCTGGAGAGGAGAATCCGGCCTTGATGGTATAAGCTCCATTGTCAATGACTAGAGTTCTAGCAAGTGGTGTCTGAGCAGCCGATGTTGCTTTTCTGTTTGTAGACATTTGTTTTGTTTCCTCGGGATTTGGACCGACAGCATATTATGTATCCTAGCGATAGTAAGTGGAGTGAGTGGTGTGGGTGTTGATGTTGGTGGTTTGAAGCGGGTTGATACGCTGTAAGGGTTGGGTTCGCGTCAAACAACAGTAGATTAGCGCAAATTTCCCCCACCAAGAAAATAGTTTTCGGGCTTCAGATTTCAAATTTCAGATTTTAAACTTTAGATTTCAGATTTCTCAATCACAATAACTGCTGATTTACCACAGACCGTCGACAATATGGCCGGCACCGAAAATAAAGCTGGGGATGGTTTGGCTACCCTCAAATCTACAGTTGAAACTACCAAGAGCTTGATTCAACAGCTGCAAGCCTTTGCGAATGCGCCGGAAGATACTAAGGAGGGGTCAGCTGAAGAAAAACCCAAGCATGCAGATGTCAACGCCATCGACCTTGCTCATGATTCTGCGAGTCTCATCAAGGCACATTCGACCAAGCTGTCCCTTTTAATTATCAACAAGCCTTTTACGGCCTCGGCAATCAATAAAGTCTTGCGAGAAATCATAGCTGGCCCTCTACCAGGCTTGGCTTCTGCCGTCGAAATTTGCAATGCAGCAAAATATACGAAGGCCATGAGTGAAGAGTTACAATGGAGAGTGAAGAAGGTTTTGACGGAGCTATCAACTCTTGTCAACGCAATTCCCCTGGATGGCAAAATCTTGAGCGACGACAAGAAGAATGGCACGGAAAAATCCAATGGGAAGGGCAGTTTAGCTTCTACGGGCATCGTGTGGGATGCCTGTGATTCTGTAATAGTACTGAAGACTTTGGGAGTAGCAGGATTGGCCATGAAGAAAGCAGAGGAATATCGAGATCTGGTGAAAGACGCGCTCGAAGAATTGCAAGCATGGGCGGAGGAGGAATCAGATGATGAAGATGATGATGAGAACAGTGGCGACGAAGACGATGAGAAGAAAGACGCTCAAGATATTGTGGACGATCTCTTTGGGTCGCAACCACATATACCCAAGGACGATCCAGAAAAGATCCGCGAAAAGCTCGAATCGTCGACGAAAAGACTAAGACTCATAATTTTGATGTATCAGGCGGTCGTGAAGAGAAGATTCAAGACACTTCCCTATCTACCTCATCCGGAGTTGCCCGCACAGTTGAAGGAAAAATCCTCCGAAGATCCAGGTATCGTCGAGTGCTTGGACGAGGTACTTGTAAGGATGAAGAAGATTACAGATCTCACGGATGATTTAGCAAGTGCCTTTTATGAGCTCGATAGTGCTACAATTGACAAACTTATGGATGAGACTTGGTTTACAGGTTTTGCTACAATCGAGTTGCTACTCAAAAATTGGGAAGGGCAGAAGGATGATTTTACTACTTGGGTTGGTATATTGATCTTGAAGACTTGAATCTCTTGCTAACGTTCCTAGGCTTACAAATTTCAGCTTGCCATGAAAAAAGGCTGGTGATGTGGTGAGACCAGAGAAGTCTTAAGTGAACCTCTCTACGATTACATCGGCTTATGGTGTCCTACCTTTATTTTGGCATCGGAACAATTTATTAGATATCAGCCAACGAGTGCATCTGAGGAATAGCTGATTCTTCGCTTGCTTTCAACACACGAATGTCACCAAGAAGAAAATGCTTTTTGTAATTTAGAATAAGAAAAGCATGATACCCTGAGGCAATACAAGACCGACTTTTCACTTCTTTCAATATCTGTCAGAATTGAACGATCTGGCCAGTGATCAGGCTTGGAGAGCAGCAAGGGTTACTGCACGTTTCTTCTACCGTTGTTTTTGCTGAACGATAGACTCACTTTGGTATATAATTCTTCGTCTATCCACCACCTTCACAATCAACGTCTCTCGCATTCGGTCTTCCTTTTGGTGTTACAATTGTCAACGCAACTCATGTACCCCCTCTCGGTTATCAAAACGCGAGATACCCCGAGGTCTGATGCCAAGGTGAAGATCATATGTACCCCACTTCCCCATAAACAGCTATCTACTTCCCCATGGCATGGAAAAATTCCTTCCGGCTTATGGTGATGCCTACATGTATACTGGCAGACGGGCGAGGTGTGTTGGGATGTGCAATATTTATGTCAGCTCTCCTAACCTCTGCAGAAAGTTGGAAGTAATTTGTCCAGCCCAATGTTCTTTCTCAATATCCCTTCCTCTTGGACCACTGAAACCACCACCTGGAATCCAAGATGAACAGGACCGGCGCAATCGAGGACGGACCCAAGGCCCAGAGGGTGGGTCACTCATTCTCACCACCAGATCCTGACATATCTCATATTGAAAACATGCTTTATCCTGAACCTGACAAGCCAAATCACATGGACTATGGGCGTGTTGATTCTGAAGTTGCCAAATATACCAGCGAGGTCCTCATTCATATCAGTGAAGATGAAAATAAACGACTGAAAAAACTCATCGATAGACGAGTGTTGATCATAATGGTCATCACGTATTTCATACAAGCGCTCGATAAAGGAACCCTAGCGTTCACATCGATTATGGGCATTCAAAAAGACACCCACTTGGAAGGGAACCAGGTATCTATTTGATCTTCATTTTTGGTTTGAATATTCGCTGATATGCGTGCAGTATTCATGGCTCACAACATGTATCTACCTAGCCATTCTAGTAATAGAATATCCCACCAATTGGCTCATTCAGCGCGTACCAATTGCAAAATATTTAGGACTAAATGTCTGTGTTTGGAGTGTAGTACTCTCAATGCATGCTCTCTGCCATAATTTCGAAGGTCTAGTCATCGCTCGCACACTTCTTGGAATCTTCGAAGCCGCTTGTCAGCCCATATTCGTGGTCTTGTCTAGCATGTGGTACAAGAGAGATGAACAAGCAGGAGTGGTGATATATTGGTACATGATGAATGTATGTTCATGGTTAAACCCTCGAAGTTCCAGCCCTGGAAAGAGTTAATCATAACGACCAATACAGGGCGCTCAACAAATCGTGGGCGGACTCCTAGCCTACTGCTTCACCCTCCTCAAATCCGGCCCCCTCAAATCATGGCAAGCAATCTTCGTCGCGTACGCCTGTTTCTCCTTCCTCTGGGGCATATTCATCTTGATCTGGATGCCCGACTCCCCTATGCGCGCCAAGTGTTTCAGTGAAGCAGACAAAAAGCTGATGGTCGAACGTGTACGCTCCAATCAAACAGGCATGCAAAACCGCAAATTCCGCATAGAACATGTGAAAGATGCATTTACAGATGCGCAAATGTATTGTTATTGCTTGATTGCTATATGCACCACGTTGCCAACGAGTGGCTTGGGCGCATTTGCGAATATCATCATCACGGGATTCAATTTTACGGTTTTGCAAACTCAGCTTCTGGCTATGATTTTGGGGTTTTATATCATCGTTGTGTTGTTGTCAAGTCATTATTTGGTGAAGAAGTATAATCAGAATATCCTCGTTATGACCTGTTTCCTATTGCCGTAGGTGCGACCATTCGATACCACACCACTATTATGCTAACCTCAACCCCAGATCTTTCGTTGGCACAATCATCCTCATGACAGTCCGCAATACTAATCTCAGCACCAAGATCGGCCTCCTAATCTCCTATTACATAACCCTCTCTTTTTGGTCCACCGCTACCCTCTCCCTTACTCTCATATCGCGTAACGTCGCGGGTCAAACCAAAAAAACCATTGTCGTAGCTGCGAACTTCATATGTTGGGCGGCAGGAAATGCGTCCGGCCCTCAAGTTTTCCTGAAAGCTGATGAGCCGCGCTTCTTCATCGCGTTTACTACCCATCTCGGTTGTTATATCTTACTTCTTCTAGTTTTGCTCTTTTTGCGATGGCACTTGATGAGGGAAAATAGGAAGAGAGATGAACTGGCCGAGTCGGGAGTGAGAGAGGCCAGTGATCGGGATATGGTACATGCATTTGATGATTTGACGGATAAGGAGAACCCTAATTTCAGATATGTTTATTGAGATTAAGGGATGAATAGTGTTAGAATAGAGTAGGTAGCTTGGCGGTACACGGGTGTTTAGTCAATGGTAATCAGGATGATGCATGCATATTTTGTTCCCCAAACATGTGTAAGAAAACCACTTTTATGTATCTATAAAAGTGGTATAGGAAGAAAATAAGGTTATCAAGGCAGGCCTTTACGTCTCAAAAAATGGCAACTCCTCGACCATTAAGCTAGCTAAGGTATATTTATCCAGCATTCAAGGAGACAAAAGAAACGAAATGTCGAAGACTTCATCACAGGCCGATCGTGATGCCAATAAGGATACTATTGTACACGCTGTCTAGTCCTATATATTAAGACCAGGCGACAACATTGATGCCTCCACACGCACTAAGGCTAAATCCGATTCAGTGAAAAGATGCGAGTCCTTGAGCATCACCAGGCAGTTGTTGCCTGTGCTGCTGGAAGTATGTGTTGTATCGAACTTCGCCCTTTAGTAACGAAGCTGCATCGACAGCACCTGAATTCGCTCCGTTCTCCGTGATTTTTCCTGATTCGGAAGCTTGAACGTAGTCAGGTTGTACTGATATAGGACTACGATCCCGTTAGCATGGCAGTCTATAAATGCGAAAGTATACGCTTACCCATTTAATTCACGATCAATCTGCAAGAACTCCTTCATAGCCTCCTTTGTACCTCTTTCTTGTAGGTACATCAAATATAGATTGCTGATGCCCTTCTTAGTATCCAATCTCATAGTTGTTTTAATCATATCGCCATGAATTTGCTTGAGCCTCTCGTAATGTTCAGATTCTGAGCCTGCGTCAGTTGGCTGTGCCAACTCAAATTCTACGTACTTAGTCCAGAAATGACGGCTTTCAGGGTACCATTGCTTGTTCTTCTGGAAGACTTGACGAGCTTCGTCAACAGATCCTTTGATCTTCCATAATAAAGCGGCCCACTCAGCAACAAAAGCAGCTTTTGAATAGATGTCGACTGCTGGTGAATCAATCTGTGCTTTGTAGACTTCAATCGCGGCTTCAAGGCCTTTCTGGCGGCGTTCAAGGTTGGCCCAGGAAATTATTGTCTCTACGTGACCAGGCAGACGATCCAGAATAGCCTGATGTAAATCCCTCGCGACATCAGCACGACCGGACATCTCCTCAAAGTAGGCGTATTGCAGCCTAATACCAGGTCTGCTAACTGGCACATAGAGAGTGCTTGCTCGCTGGTATATATTTCTGACCTCTTCTTCCTTGCGTTCTTTCGATGACATCCATCTAGCATAGCGAAACCAGAACTCATCATAGAATGCGCAGGTCACTAAACATCTCTCGTATAAGAAAACAGCACGGGTATAATCACCCTCGGCCTCTTCAAAATCCAAGTATTTGCGCCAGTTAGCAAGTTGTTGGTTATCAAGCTCAGTGACATGGAAGTAAGGGCGCTTGATCTCGGACTCGTACGTCCAACGTTTGGTGGTCTCTGCTTGTGTACGAGCGAAAATTTCGAGGTGGAAATTATCGACCTTGGTTCTAATGTCACGTTCAATCTCCAATTCACCCTTTGATCCAGCCTGGAAACCAGCACTTTCGGAAACAACATCCGCGCGGAATTGTTCAAGAGTTTCAGCAGGAAGAAGCTCTGACAATGGACGTGCGTGAGCCAATTGGCGAAAACGCTCAAAATATCTGGCATATTGATGCATAGGGATCTTCACGACACGGCTCAGGATAGCGAATATCTTGTCTTGGGCTTCGACCCGATCTTCAAACTCGAGGTACTTATCCCAGAAAGGATGCGCAAGGAAGTCTAATCCTACTGCGACAGCTCCGCGCTCGAAAAGCCTATTGAGAAATATTAGATGAAGCTCATAGCTTAATAAGGGAGGGAGTGGAATGGTGGCAGGAGTGCAAATACGGGAAGGGCAGTGTGCTCAAATGCAATGATCTTTATATCCTCCCTCGTGCCGACTATATGTGCAGAGTGATACGGGGTAAAAGCGAACGTGGAATAGCAGAAATAGAGATCCTGGTCATGTTGGTGAGAATAGTCAAACATGAGCAGCTTTGGTTGGCATTTCTCACCGTTTGTGAGCCATGATAACTCCGAACGTAGCCCTATGGCTGCCTGACCATGCTGCAGATGCTGTGTTAAGGGAAGGAAAGCATCTAATATACTTACTCTCTGATCACATCAGGATCATGACTCGTCTCAACCTTGAAGGAACAATAATCCGTCCATAAATCCACAGATGTTGCTATGCTGGCAATTCCTCTCTCGAAAACCTATAATTCGTCAGCATATAGCTTATTGCGATGAAAAAACGTCTTTCAATTACCATCTCAGCAGCTTCTGTGCCAGCTATGGAGAATTCCAGATCTGCATACTTCTTCCAATATCCAAATAAGAGGGGAAATTTTGCGAGAAATCTATCATAAGAATCTCTAGTTGTCGCAATCGCTTGTGGACTCGAATTGCGATTTAAGCCTCCTTCCAGCGTCTCTGCTGCGCGAACAAGTTTCTCCCAGTTCTCGAAATTATCCGTATCTTCGAGCTAAATGAGGAGCATTGATTAGCAAGTGCGCAATGCATGAGAATAAATGTATACACCCACAACTCCAGCATTGAGCTTCTTGATCTCGGCAGACTCCTCGTCGGTCCCTCCATAGTGAAAATCAGACATCGCCGTCGCGTTATTGTTGATAATACCTTTGATAGAAATTGGATTCGAAAGAAGGAATGCAAGGAGAAGTGTTAGGTCTGATTACTCGGATTGTAAGACTTGAGGTGTACTAGGTCGTCTATCAATGAAAACAAGGGCTTGTTGTAAAGGAGTAGAAGATAGATCGAGTGAATGAATGAGTGATGCTGAAACTTGGACTACTCTACTGGATGCATCAAGCAATAGGTTCGGAACAGTCAGCAACCATCCTTTGTGCCTGATATTGTAGGCATTCACTCGCGCTATCAAACCATACCACCGCCTAGGTTGGAATTCATACTAATGGGTATACTCGAGTACCGTATGTATGGTATACCAGGCATTCAAAGAAAGACCTCACCTCTCTCTCTATTGTGATTAACATTACAGTCAGTATATCTTCAACTTACACATATAATTTTCAAAATCATACTCGTACAACATCGCGAAGCCGCCAAGATACGATGATCTAAGGTTACTCGCAACTCCTCGAGTTACAATTTGTCATGATGTCAATTTTGACTGGTGCTTACGTAAGGAGAAACCTAGCCTTAGCGGTATTAGCTTCGCGCTAATGGTTCTTCGCTTCTACGTCTATTTTGTAAAAATTTCTTTTCTACGAGATTTCATTCATTATCAAGGCTGGTGATGAACGATACAACGTATCAAACAAATAGGAAGAGAATGAACGCTTCAACGAAGCATGATCTCACTTGACAACTTCTGAAGCCTCTATGATCATATCGTGTATTTTGTTTCTTTGGTTGCGGAGAGGATCTTGATACGTGATTCGATACAAGAACTTTCAAGCATTAATGCTCGCTCTTCTCTTCATCCATCCTTTCCAGACTTCCATTATTACTAGACAATGGTTTGGTCTTTGCATCCCTCTTGGACAAAGAAGGCGAATCCATCACAAGCAGAAACCCTAACCCTAGCATGTGATCAATGTGCATTTGTGATTTGGGGGTTCCCCTTCCACTGTGTTCTTCCTACGCTTGTTGGAAGACCTTCAGTCCGCATGGCAGGTCAACACATTCTGCCGCTGTTATTCCAAGAGTCTGTTTTACAAGAGTACTTTTGTTTATGCTCAAGTCTGTCATGCCACTTGAAAGGGTGAAAGTACATGAAGTGCCAAGACTCGAGGAACCTTATTTGTACCGGCCGTTCTTGTGCTCGGGGGGAAGTGCTCAACACATTTTTTGCGGACCACATGGCATCATTGATTTCACAGTTTCCTAATTTGTTATTGAAATTGAAGTGATGAGGGAGAGTGAGTGAAATGGCGCACAACGGGTGAGAGCGATTTCGATATGAATCTCATTTTCTATTTAGCCTTTCCTTTCTTCACTGATTTCGACATCCACCCAGTTCTCAGCTTGATCATCGCAGTGTCGTTTGTTGTGTGAGGCATATCAGCCCATTCCCTTCTATCCTGTCCACATATGTTCCATTGGAAAGCTTCACATAGCTTGCATTGCGCGCAATAGTTATCCTACCCTTTGGCTATCCATCAGGCCATGGTGGTCATACTCATGTTGGCTTCAAAATGATCCTCCAGAATCAATATATAATCATGAAGGCTACTCCCACATTGAATATACATATCGATATCTTCGACGGGGTCCTCAGCCATTTGCAATGACTACATCGGGTATATCTGATGTGAAAAAAAATCAGTCATTGAGCTATCAGATCGTCCCCATAGATTAAACGACAAGCGCTTTTGGAGGTCCTAACTGCAATATTTGCTTTGAGGTCATGGCGGGCGGAAAATTGGCAAGGAACAATGGTCGTCATCTTGCGAATACCTCAGATTGAACGTGCGATAAGCTTTTGTCTCTTTTAACAACATATATATATACATACACCAAGGGATACTGTACTCTTCCCTCCGCTCTACAAACTCCAAACAAAATTATGACGGGCAATTGTCAGGTCTCATGCATGTACACTGCCCCATAGCCAACTTGGAAGTACTTGATACATGATAAACACTAAGCATCAATCACCAAATGCAGCGAACGACTTCAAGGATATAAAAAAAAGTATGCTTCATTAATTCTATATGATAATCATCCCAAACAAACATCGCCTTCGAACAAATCCATCATTAGCTAAATAACACGAAGGCATTCTCGACGAGCATGATGAGCATGTAGAGAAAATTTATCATGACATTGTAAACCCTATAATCCTATGTAACCAGAGAAGCTTTAAATCCGCACCAAACCCAAACTTAGCGAAGTGGTTGCTGTTAAGCGCCGCTCAATGCATTGTGTATGTCATTTGCATGCTTATAAATCCAGATAGATATACCTGATGCAAATGTTTATACCGACCAATGCACGCCGATATATTTCTTGTGGTTTCATCCATGTATCTCAAATCTTAGGAGGTATTGAGAGAAATGATTTACAAAACCAAAGCGGCAACGAGACCACCGAGTAAAGCGAGGGAACCACTAGCAACGTTGGCGCCAGCAGCACCAGTGGGTTGAGGAATACCGGTGCTAGTCATGGTGCCGTTGGTGGGAGAAACATAGGTTCCGTTGGTGGTTCCGTTGGGGAAAACGTAACCAGTTGGAGCTGGAGCTGGTGTGGACGTGGTGGTGCTGAAGTAGGAGCTTGGGCACGATCCTGGGTGAGCTGGATTGCATCCTCCTGGAATACCGGGGATGCTAGTGAATGATGGAGGGGCAGATGTGGACGTGGAGGTGCTGAAGTAAGAGCTTGGGCAAGATCCGGGGTGAGCTGGGTTGCATCCTCCTGGAATACCGGTGATGCTGGCGAAAGGTACAGAAGAAGATGGGGTGGTGGCATCGGCGGGTAGAATCTTGAATGGGAAGGACCATTGGAAGATGCTAGTGTCCGACTCGAGGATAATGGCAATTCCGTAGGTTGCGAAGCTGCCAACGGAGGGTGGGATGTTCCACTTGTACAATCCATCCAAGTTGTTGACGGAGCCTAGGTAGATTTGTCAGTATAGTTGTTCTTTTTATTTTCAATACACGCAGAGGGGGTAAAACTCACTAGCAATGATAACAGGGTCGTAGGTCAAGGACTGTGGGTTGGCACCCTCCAAGAGCTTGATAGTAACAGTTCCGGCATAGCCGTTAGGATCCCATTTGATGTCCAAATAGCCTCCGATCTTGAGGATTTGATCCTTAACTGGTACAGAGATAGCGTCGAAGCCAGGAGTCTGGGCGAAGACCGAGGCAATTGAGGCCAAAATGGCAGCAGAGATGAATTGGTAACGCATTTTGATATTAAGGTTGAGCCTGTATAGTAAGATGAAAATCAATGAATGGACAGTATCAAGGATACAAATATTATTTCTGATAGGGCAGAACGAGTGGCTTTGCTTGTATTATTCCTCAGTTGATGTGGGTGGGAGAAAAATGAGAGAGAGAGAGAGAGAGAGAGAAGCGTGAGATAGGTCCATACTTAAACTACGCTCATTTCCCAAACGTGGAAGAGCATGTGCCATTGGCCTTGGCAGTGCCACCTTCTTTAGCTACGGAGATCCCAGGTCGGTCCTAGGGATGGAGGTTATACTTTTTGAGGAGGATTAGACGCTATGCAGTCTAGGGGATAACAGTGCTGCGCACACAGGGCATACCTATCCAGCTCTGGACCAGGACGGTACGGTTCGGTACGATGCAGGTACAGTACGATGCAGACGGGGCAGACTTGGGCAGGCTGGATTGGACAGATGGGACAGATGGCATAGATGGCATAGATTGCATAGATTGGACAGGACGGTGTGGATTCGACGCACCTTTCTCTAAGGTTTCGGAGGAAATGATGGATTGGATTGAGAATTTTAGACGAGGTCTAATGGTATTACGCAGGTTGCTAGGATTACTAGGTGCACTTAGCAGGCGTCGGGGTGGTGATTCGTGGATTATGTGCAAAGTCAACTCTGATACCCTGCCGGCGAAGAAATGAGCATGACCAGGTTTGCCATGTACCATTTACGCTTTCTCGCTACGATATAAAAAGGTTTCTATAATTAATGCATGCAGAAGCGACAGGGGTGACGAATGGAATTTGTAGAATTTATAGAATTTATAGAGTTTATAGAATTTATGAATGATGCTGTGTTTAATACTTGCACCCATCAGTGATGATCTAGCCACCTCACAGAGTCATCGTTAATCCCTCCCGTCACCCCTTCATCCTTCATCCACCATCGACCATCCCTTGACTCCCTTTACCGGCGTGGAAATCCGCGTCGCTTCGTACAAAGTATGTTATGCGAGGAAATCCTTTATGGTTGTCATCGTTATTATCATGGTCCTCGAGTACAGAGCACCTGCATTGATTGAGTTGACAAGAGCTAACGTATGTCAAGCTCATGTACGAACGAGTAGTTCTTTGCGGCAAGGACTCGAGTAAACAAACTTCAATCAACCCTTACTCTGTACTCAAGTACCGAGTGTTATGATTATGATTATCATTATGATTATCATTATGATTATTACCAACGAGTGCTAGTCTACTCCTGTACATCATCATCTCGAGAGCGCCTACTGCGCCTCAATCTACAAAAGTATCATGAGTGCGTCAAGACTCAAGACCTGAAGAACCCAAAAGCTCCAAAAACTCAAGAACCTGAAATTTCAATCGCTCAATTCTATAAACGCCGAGTATTGTGTTATACTCATGCTATAGCCAGCCACCAAACTCTGTTGTCTTATTTCGTAGGGAAATCGGGTGGAGAGAAAAAGTAAGATGGTTTGACTTTTCACTCTTTGATTACATTATTTATTGGAATACGAGATTAAAACACTGATGTGGCCAACCAGGGACGGATGTGGATATCCATTCAGTGTCCACCAATTTGAGCGCGAGAAGACGGAAAAGGAGTACAGACAGCACAATACAGTACAGTACAGTGCAGGATTGAAATTTGAAGTCTGATGGCAGTCTGAGAACCTGATGCTTACAATAGTGCCATGGACAGACTGATACCAATGTTTAAGAGCGCCGACTCAGCTATCTACGGAGACTCGAGTAGTCTCACTTACTATTGTAACCGACCATGCAGTTCCAAACCACTACAGTATGCTCATCTGCGCTTGATTTGAGAATCATCATGACTTCATATTGCTTCCTGCTTATCCACTGGTGCACGAAATGTTGAAACGCATGCTCAGTAGTTCGTGGGGGATTTTGGGCACCTTTCCTGGGCCATCTATCAACTGGGGTCTCCTTGTCTTGTCTTGTCTTGTCATGAACCCTAATTGAGGGTGCCAAATTGACAATAATGGACCATGGTCCATGGCATGATGCTGAGGAGGAAGAGGTTAATTATAGACCGTGACAGTCAATGCCATTGATCAATTGTGTTGAGTCTAGAATGCTGAGACTATTCCATGTTGCCGTTGCATGTTGCTGTTGGCTCTCATCTCATCTAATCCATGAGTATATCTATCGATGAAGTTGCCCTGAAGTTGAAATTTCGAAAACGCAAGATCACCCAATAATAATATATCTATATTGCTAGACGCGTGATTTCTCCTCTGATTAGTCTAGGATGACGACCAAATAAGGTTAAACTCAAATCACTCAATCAGTCCAACTCTGCGAGCGCCGCCTTTGTCGATCTTTGGTTTGACCGAAGATTCAAGACTCGGGAGATCTAGAACTAGCTAGTAGGTTGTAGATACTTTGTACTGTGCCGGTACTGGCCCGCTTCTTCTACTCTCATCCTTTCGTCTGACACTCCGAAGCTTCTAGCATCTCTCTTACCGTTGTTGTCCCCAAACGTTCACTACAGGTGCTGGGCTCTAGCACAGTTCATGAGATATACAGGCATCCTTTCCAACGCCAGAATTGCCAGGTTCGAATACACAATTGGACAAGGCGATAAACCTCAAAGACAGGGAGACAACACAACAAGCCGAAGACCACTACCAACAAGTATCGATACGAGTCGACTCCTGACTCCTGACTCCTGAGTCAGGAGATAGGAGATAGGGATTCGCGGAACACCTAATGGGGAAACATTGAATGGAAAACTGCCATGGCTGCCAAGTGCTCACAGTTTTCGAGATAGAGTTCTCAATCTCTTATTCTATAAGATCCTTCGTGGATGCACAGTACCTTCGTGTGAAGCAGCGCCCAGTGCCGTGCCGAGGGGGCAACAATCGACCGTTAGTATCAGATTCAGATTGTCATTCGTTCTGGGCATCGCAGTTTTGCTGGCTATGGCAATGGTTGCATTTACAACCCCAGATCCCATAGCAGCATCTCCCCTGATCCCCATCCAGGAGTATCCGAGCAGTAACCCTACTTGTGGCTATTATTCAAACCTACCGCCTGTCTCAAAAAAGATTTAACCTATCGCCAAGGAAGGACGCGTTATCTTCAAATTCTTGTTTGGTTTGCATCCAAGTATATTGATTGCATGGTTTGATTGCATGGTCCAGTAAGACATTCTCATATGGACCTTATTCGCATTGATATGCCACGGTACATTGCTCTGCTCGATGTCGAGTTACTTGTCGACAACTGCGGGACTCGAGCCTTTCGACGGCAGGAGTTGTGGGGAGTTCAGACGCACCTCGTACACATCATATTGAATTCGACGTGATTGACCCCTTCATTGAAGTCGTTTGTCTATGCCTTTTTTACCAAGTTTGACACACTGTACAGAGATACCAAACTACACATTCATGATGGGGACCCATCCGCCAGATCTCGCAGTCATTTATATATTATTCAAATGTTTCTCAGCTTCCAAAGTCTTGGAGGTTCCAGCAGACTCTTGATTGTTCATACATTATCCCGCCACATCATCATGACAAGCTGCTCCGCAGGAATTGTTACTTCTTTGCAATCAGGCAGAATCAATCCTATTTTCACACCGTCCCTTGATATAGGACCATCGTTCTTTGCTCTAGGGGTGATGAGAGCGAAATATATTTCAAAATCTTGGCAGTCGAAGTTTGTTAAAACATTCATTTTACCGATGCTGGATCAAGTTCCTCAGAGATGCCTTAGCTCATGTTTGGATCCCGCAATTTGCTAGTCATGTTCAGCGTCTTTCGTCCTGTCTACTAGATTCCTGAAGTCCGGCAATCCTTTTGGTTCGTTCGAACCTAGGTATCATCTGGTTTGATTCTTTTACCTGAAGTTTCACCCAAAGAAGGAAATGAGTCCATTGACTTCTTCCTTGGGAATTTGGGGGGTTGGGGGGGTGAACGTGAAGGTGCAAAAGGCAACACTTGAGGGTTGACGATTCTTCACCTTTCCATCACGAGCTGGATCTGTTGCAGTTATGAGACCTTCTGGGTCTCGCGCCCTTCTGAAGACCACTGTGACTTGACCGTGTCTTTCTCTGATATCTGGGAATCCGATCGCTTCTTTGAAAGACACACGCTTTTAGGTCTTGCTCGATTACCTTCCTTCAGTGGGTGATCTTATTCCTTCAACTTGCCGCTACTGGTTTAAACGCTGCCCGAGTTGCTATATCTGCGATCTTGTCCGCTATCGTCGATGAGATTTCTATGGTGGCTGGATTTGGAAGGCATCATTGATAGTGGACTAATTTTTGGGTTAATGGTGGCCAATATACAAGATGAAGGGTTTGGCTGGCAGTCAAGCTAATTACCCCTGTGTTGGTGTTAGCAGTCTTGATTCCCCCTTGTGCTGTCGCGACATTGCTATATACAAGGAAGGGTTTGAGGTTGAGATATCAGGCAACGCCACTCATTAGATTTCCATTTTCTAGGTCGATTCTTCTTTACTACAATCTCCCCATTCAATCCAGACCAACTGTTTATCCGCCTTCGTGCTGTCAAGGAGGCTGGCTATTATTCGCGACTAGGGCCTGTACTACTTGGATCTACCACTACACAACCCTAGATCTTCAAAAGAAGAGATCAGAAAACCATCTTCTCAATAATCCGATAGATCTAGCTGGACCACTCCAGCCGCAAAAAACTCTACGCAGCCCTGAGGTGACAATTGTTGCTTTTCATCGGTTTCTTTCGAAATTGGTCAAAAAATCAAACCATAAGTGTGTTCGATAGTGGTTATACGAGAAATATACGTCTTATGCCTTAGTATGGCTCTTCGCAGTAGCAAGCAAGACCTGGCTCATGACAATCAGGAATAAGTTCATAGCAGGCACATTTGGCAGGAATGAAGTTGACTTGACTAAACTGTTAATTATGAATTTACACAGCTCCTCCAGAATGACAAGGTCATATCATTCGTTTGGGGGTTTCTCTCACTTCTGTGCTTTTAGGAATATTCACCATATCAACTTTTTTTTACACCACATATATAAGTCGGCAAAATTAACTGCAGCTTAGCGAGACCTTACCTGTATTTGTTCCATCGATATTTTCGCCATCGTCCGAAACGAATCGGGCGAACGGCCTTTTTATCAGTTCCTTGCGTCTTGTATAACCTGACGGCTGACCACGATTCATAGCTGTCGTGTGCACATATTTCTGTGCCTAAAGGTATCCGGTGTTGACTTCCGCCTAAAACTTGCTTTCCCGCCCAGTAGAAAGTAGATGCTGGGAGGGGTAGTTTTCCATCTTGAGGTTATGAAAACTAATGTGTTGTACGAGATTCTATGGTATATATGTTTGGGAAGGGTATAGAAATGAGAACGGGCATTACCAATTTACATCCGCTTCAGCAGCGGTAGTCCGCGGGTAAAGTATCAGAGGCCCCTGGTGCCCTCAGCTCAGAGATTACACTCATCCAAGAGCACATCTTTCACACGGTTTGTTACTTGCAACCTCGATCGTCCTGTGTCAGCGACTGAATCAATATCACCAGGATCCCAGGCGACCAATCGCTGATTCGACATGATCTCGCTCAGAATGGGAGACTACCAAGCTAGGCCTGTTTCCATGGGAATTCCAGCTCATCAACCGATTCCCAGAAGAAGAATCTTCCATAGGTCGTATTGATGTTGATGCTGAGATAGTCACCTACTGTCGTCCTACTGCGAGAATCTCGATCGTTGGCGTATATCGATCAAGTGCTTCACGATACACGTATTACATGTAGAAACGTAAGTCGATACATAATTTAAGCCCGAGAATACAAGATATTGAGACTGGGGATGTTTGATGATATAGAGTGAAGGTATCTGCAAAGCTGAGAGAATGATCAACTGTAGCGGGCTCGTGGAGTGTGAGCTCTATACGATGGATGTCTCTGTAGGTTGGTAGGGGGTTGAGAATGAAAGATAGATCTTTGTGTGGATATGAAATGAGATTACCGTTATTGCTCATGTTGTATTTAAATTCTTTGAGGATTCATGTATTGACGAGGTCGAAGCTAGGTCGTGAATGAATGATATGCATTAATTACGTAGTTAAACGAGTAATAAACTAAACTGATCGTGAAATGGTATGAAAATCCATCCAAACCGGCCACCCAGCACCAAAACAAAATGCAAATGTAACCAATCATCAGGAATCAAAAAATGCTCATGTTCATTTCCACGCTCATATGCTCTCGAATAGTACTGTCCCTGAAATATTCATTGCTCACACTTTCCCTCACCTCATTATCAGATTTCTTGTCCTGTGATTTCAAAGTCGGCAGCCCCTTTAACCAATTCCTTCAACCTCTTCTCGATGGTATTTCTTCCCTCGAGAGTCCTCCAAACCTCCGAAGGGGCCTTATTAACCACATCCCAACTCTTCAGATTATTTGTCAAATGAGTCAGATCTTCTTGTTTCCTCTTCCACTCATCATTTCTCCTAACCTCGATGCCGGAACTAATCAGTGCAAGAGGCGTCGTCTCAAATTGTATGTTCCTCGCGCTGCTAACCTCGTTCTTTGTCAAGGAATTAGCGACGAGAGATTCTTGAAGTTTGGCTTTGAGGTTTTTTCCACCCTGATAAGCTGAACGCCCGAATACTCGATCTTCACGTGTGCGCCCCTTAAAGATAGCGGCAAACGTACGATCTAAACCCAGTGGCGAGATAATGCCGAGACCCCAGAGGACAAAGCCTCTTTGGGGTGTACCGAGACGGTAAAGGAGATCTTCATGGAGAGGATCAATAAGTAGAAGACCTGCGATTTCGCGACCATGTCTAGAGGAGAATATGCGGCTATAGATACTACCAACTCCTGCACTAGCAAGTATCCAAGGGCCTTGTTCACCTGCACGAGCAAGGGCCTCTGAGAGCACGTCTGCTGCCATACCAGCAGAGAATGGGGATGGCGCATTATCAGACCATGCGATCCCAGGTCGGTCAGAATAACAGTATCTGCTGATGCTTCCATTGGTGAAGGCATTTGTTGCGATCTGGAGCATGCCATCTTCAAAGGGTCCATCGCCAGCTTCGAAGAGAACTGTTGGGTTCTTGTCGCCTTTCGCATCGGTGAGATTACCTTCGCAAAAGATGTGTATTTGGTATTTGTCACCGTCGACATAGTACCGTTCTCCGGGTGGTGCAAGAGAAGCATCGCTAGACCTCAAGATCAATGTTGCCGATAGGAGAATGGTAACGATTGCTAGAATTACCAGAATGATTGTGGAAGTTAAGACAGAACACCATTCTCTAAGTGTTCGACGATTCTCTGCGCGACCAGTTAGACGCTCCTCCTCTTCCACCTTGCCAGCTGCCACTACGCGATCAGTGATAATCGTCCACACAGCCATAAGGAAAGCCCAGGCAACACTGGCAATTCCAACCCACCCCTCCTCTACACGAAGACGTGGGACAGCGACAATAATTATCATATCTACGAGTAGAATCACGGCGATGAAAAGACATGTTACTTGTGCCGCTTTGGATGGTGTTGAGAAGAAGAGAAGTACGATGAGTAGTACGCCGAGGGTCAAGGTAGTATAGGAGAAGTCGAAGAAGCCCGAGCCTCTCGAGTGCATTCCCGGTGGGGAAACAAAAATCGACACCAGTAGTAGAACCCACCACAAGAAGGTGATGATAGCGAATAGAACTGTGAAGTATCGCAGGAATCGTACGCTCCATAGATTGTACGGGGATACCTATGTGCATACATTATCAGCACAAGATTGTAGTAAAGCCCCTCTGACAAGGAGACTTGGTGGTGCGGATTGAATACGCTGGGGAGAAGAGCTTACAGCTGGATCATCGGGACTCAAGAACCCATCATGATTTGGAGGCAGTAGGTGAGTACGTTCGTCGGCTTCATGGGAAGAACGAGGTTGAGGGGGTGTTTGGTGAGAAGCTACATGTTCATTCGAATCTCCATTTCGAGAATGAGCACTTCCGTGAGCCAAATCATTGTCGCCATCCTTCTTGGAGCCCCATAAGGAAACCATGCTAACGTCGTCGAAGTTCCCGTGGCTGTGGAGGTCCTTCTACGACAATAATGAACGATATGCTATATCGCGAGTGAAGAGTCGAAAACCTGACAAGACGACAAGAAATGAGAATTTCCTCAACGGAAATACTGTATAGGAATTGGAAGATGGAAAAACAGATTTCAACGGAGATAGATGGCCACCGCAAGATAGCTGGACACGAATAACGTTGAGATCATGAAGGAGTGAACTAGGTAAAGATCAAGCAAGCAGGGAAAGAAGTCCTCTTTTGTTGATCTACTCTAGACCAAGAATGAATAGGATAAAGATGGCGTCGTACTGATCGCCATTGATGGAGTTAGTCAGCTGGAGCTAGTTCAGTTGTGGCATTATTGTTTATTTGATGCTCCTCCCGTGGGTAGGTCTTTTGGTATGTGAGAGCGGCGAGGTGGGAGGTTGGGTTGAAGCTGCTTTGAGGAGGTTCTCGACCGACGTCATCATCATGGCTCCAATACTGGTTGGGGCTCGTACAATCCTCTGGATGAAGTTATACTCGAGTGGCCTTCACCTTACTTGGCCGTACCAATCAAAGGAGAATCAAGTCCTTGGTGCGACTATTCAGCTTTGATGACCGTGATCTTGATCGGGATCTTGATCTTTTAGTTGCCACTTGATGAAGATGAAAAGTCCACTCTACTCGAGTAGAGAGTAGAGAGCACTTGAGTTGGTGAGTAATCACATGTGATGACTAAGCAATATTCTTATCTTATCTTGCTTTTGCTTTCGCTCTTTCTTTTTGTCTACTCTAGATCATTCTACTCTTGCATCCAAATGAATACTGCAGCAGTAACTTATTACAACAACATTCAAGATGAGCGATCTACAACGATCCTTTGTGAAGCCTAGACTGCCAAAGTTCGCTCCTCCAGAGTTCAACGAGGCCGATGAGGAGGAAGAGGTTGATGTTCCGAGTGAACTGCCGGATCCCCCAATGGACGATGACTCTTCCTCGGCATCTTCAGCTTCATCTACTGGCACTATCATACCATCCTCCAATCAGAAATTATTTGCTCGACCGCAAGGGTTTGTTCTTGCTTAATTATAGCTATATTTCTGGGTCAAGCTAATATCTGTGATACTATCAGTGTTCCTAATCAACGAACAATGGAACAAATACCATGGACAACATATTTTGAGCGAGAACTTTTCCTCGAACACAAGGCGGGGGCGGAGACCATAACGCACCATGCCTACCTTACATCTCCTGTTGGCTCTGCGCCTTTATTTGTTACGCATCATGGGGCAGGATCATCTGGCCTTTCTTTTGCAGTTTTGACATCGGAGATCCGAAAAAAGTTACCTTCTGCCGGTGTGCTCTCTCTCGATGCCCGAGGCCATGGCTCTACAAACATATCCCCAGAGCCAGAGCTCCTAGATCTTAGTCTACAAACATTAAGTTCAGACCTGCTGTATATCATTGAAGCCACGAAGGATAGAATGAACTGGTGGGAGCTTCCATCTCTTGTGCTGATTGGCCATTCTCTTGGCGGCGCAGTTGTTACAGATGTTGCAAAGAGTGGAAAGCTAGGCAACTCAGTCCTTGGCTATGCAGTTCTTGATGTAGTTGAGGGCTCTGCTATGGATGCCCTGCAGAGCATGCAAACTTACTTATCGACTCGACCACTAGGTTTTCCTTCTCTGCAATCCGGCATTGAATGGCACATAAGGTCAAGAACAATCCGAAACTCACTGTCAGCGCGCACAAGTGTGCCTGCTTTACTGGCACACAATGAAGAAGCCAGCGGATCACGACCGTGGACATGGCGCACAAATCTGGCGGCCACCCAACCATTTTGGGAAGATTGGTTTGTGGGACTTAGCAAAAAGTTCCTCGAGGCCAGAGGCGGAAAACTGTTGCTACTTGCGGGGACTGACAGACTTGACAAAGAGTTAATAATCGGACAAATGCAAGGTAAGAACTGTCAACTATCTATGATGCACCTAAAGGTGGTGGGCTTAAGCTGACAACCAACAGGGAAGTATGCGCTGCAAGTTTTCCCTGAAGCTGGGCATTTTGTTCACGAAGACCTTCCTGAGAAGACAGCTATGGTATTAATAGACTTTTATAAAAGAAATGACAGGAGTACATTGGTCCTCCCACCAAAAGTGTCAGATCTCCTTAAGGCTGGTAAGAAAGTATGAAGTCGGTTAATGAGTCTGACCAAACAAAGCCAACGGGGTACGCCGTGTCCATTGAGATGGCATACCACCAAAACTGCAACTAATCCCGAACCAACGAATGATTCCAACCATACCAGCCTATCGCAGTATCTAAAGCCAGGCCTCAAGGCCAGCAAGCGATAGAATTAGAAAATATCATATTGTTGATTTCAAATCCAATTGAGGAATGTTGAAGTATGTATCAGGAGAGCAAAGTATCATATGACTTAACACCAGAAAATCGAGAGTGGGATTGCGGCTGAGTTAAAGTAAGCCCCCTGGACACAGGCATTCAAATTCGGTTGTGCACTGGTACTTTAGACTGCTTATAGTGTAGTGAGTGGATCTTAAGCACTATCCCACCATTGCTTTTGATCGAATGGGATCTCTTGCATTGTTTACTATGCGAAAAAATGCCCAATGCTATACTATACGGCCAACCAACCCGTTGGATGTAAGAATATCATCAAATGTTATATGGTAGCATCAGCTTTGCCGCCCCCTGAACTGACAAGAGTTGTTCGTTACCCGTGTGGCCGGAATCATAGAGTGGCTGCTAGGCATCCGTCCATGAATATAGACAGTCATAGTCCTTGTACTTCGTAGAGGTTAGACAGACTATAGCAATTCACTTTCGTTGATATTTTAAGCTTATTCCTCCCTCATCTTCTTGCATCTTTCCCTCCCTTGTCACATCGCAACTCAATAGTTTTTTCTTTCTATTTCACGTGTAATTGAATTCGTACCATTAGTTTTGTGTTGACAAGATGCAATTCTCAAGCTCTCTTCTCGTCGCTGGGCTCATTGCCTTTGCCTCAGCATCTCCAGCTCCAGAGCCAACGACACCAACTGCGGCGTATGTCTTGACTGATTCACATTTCCCCACGCATAGATCCTCCCCATCCTTTTATACTTTCCTAATTGCCTTTTTTAATCCCACTTCTGCATGTCCGCTTCACTCAAACTAACACTTCCTTCCCAAGTCAATCTCAAGCTCTGATTGATGATATCCAATCCTACATCTCCGCTCTAGCCACCCAACCTGCTCTGCTTTCAATAGCTTCAAGCCTTGCCACCGATACAGCTGCTCTCAATACTCTCCAAGATATCCAACAGTCCCTTCAATCCGATATATTGAACGGCCAAACTCCAAATACAGCCTTCATAACTGCTTTGCCCTCCCCTATCGCCAGCGTTATCGGGTCGGTCTATAGCGCTGAGATTAGCATCCTCAGCAAAGATGGGTTTGGCGATTTGCTAGCCAACGCAACTGCGTCGAGTTCGGGTGCCGCAAAGACGGCGACTGCAACTGAAAAGACTTCGGCCACTGCAAGTGGGGGTGGAAGTGCAACAGCTGGAAGTGCAACAGCTGGAAGTGCGAGCACGACCTCAACTGGTCCTGCAACAATCGAGAAGGGTGCTGCCGTTGCATTGGGTGTCGATATGTTGAGAATCTGTGGAGGTTTGGCGGTTGGTGTTGTGGGCGCTGTGATGGCTTTGTAATGAATTCGTGGACGGTTTTATGACATTTATGATATATCATTTCACACGGCTTCTCTGGGCTCTGAAAGCGTAATTCTTTAGTTAATGATGCTTGTAATAGTAAGGGATCTACGGCCTCTAGCAACAATTGCATGCGAGCTGAAGATAGCTCACAGATGAGATCAAATGTTTCGATTGTTTCTCTTTATTATCTTTAGACACTGTGCACAGTATTGATTAATATTTCACTATACGTCTCATATATTAAATATAAAGCCTCTCAAATCGAATCACCAAATGATCTGTTGATAACGGTACTCTATTTTCAAAGAATGTTTCATTCTCTTGAGAAATCTACATCTTGCTAGTTGGTGATTGAACAACTGAAGAAAGAGTCGATCATCAAGCGAATATCATTCTGCCTATACACTTATCAGTCATATATTTACAGAAACAACCCAAATTGACCTTTAGGGTTCCTAATTTCCCTAATTTCCAAGTGTTTCAAGGTTTCATATGATAGCAGTCCCAGACTGCTGAACGTCTCGTCTCAACCTAACTGCTGCGTACAAGCATTGCCCGTTGCTCATGGCTCATTGGTCATTGCTCGTTGCTCAATTCGCATCCACCGCTTATTATCTTCGAGTATCATAGCCTTTACATGTAGAACTGAGATTTGTGTTGCAATGGTATGAATTAGTGGGACTGAGAGTGAAAAAAGGGTCCTTTATTATTAGCGGGTCCCTTGACTTCGACTAGAAAATTGGAGACCAGTATTAAGCTTGGCCGTAATATCAGCGATACTATGCCCATCTTCCAGTACTTATTCAACTCGGCCCTCTATGAAAATCTGCTTTCCTTTGCATCCCCAACTTGCTTGCATTCATAGAATTAAGGATGACCTTTCTGCCTCGAAAGTTATGATCCCAGCATCCTCCTCTATAGTGTATTAGTGTTCTTTCGTGATTCGACCCTGTAGAATACTCTCAGCCTAAAATCTCTCCATCTAACTGGACGTGTGGGCATATGAGGTTATTTGAGGCTAGAAAAGACAGCGGCATTAGATCACTGGTTGGAGGCGTTTCCGGTGAGTCATCATCTCAATGAGGCCTTCTCGCCGCTAGAATCTCGAGTAACTATGGATCCAATGATTTCTTAAAAAAAATAGTAATCATATTATATATGACACACAAGCTATGTGCTCATTCTTTAACCTAATCGCAAAGAAACTCCCCATTTGACCTCCTTTAGATGATGCCGCCTCTCTCGCTTAAATATTAGACTTTTCCTGGCCTGCTCAATATTTACACCCTCAGTACAAGGTGAAGTATTATCAACTCTGATTGATATCTATCCTCGTTTATCAACTAGATTGAACTAAGAAGAGAATAAAAACACAACTATTTGTTATTATGAGTGTCGAATCTCCAATAATGATCCATGGCTTCCTAATACCATCTTCACTAAAATTGACAGTCAGCACCCATCTAACACAAGAGTGGCATCAAACCCACATCACTGGAACGTAAACATTTTACTTTGTACAAAATTGGGTATGCGTGATGTCATTATGCGCTAAGGAACTAGTATTTATCTATCTGGGAGATTCTGAGCTTATATATTGGCGATTTCTGCCAAGAAGCTAGCATATCTATAGGTAAGCCTATACAATGCTGTGACGCAAGCAACCTTACCAGATCCTAAATGATACCACCCTTTGACACGAGGCTATGCAGGAGCAAGTCCAATAGCTGGCTTGATCCTGCTACGGTTATTCATGACAGTTTAATTCCCAATTTTGCCCGAAGTAACATGCAAAGGGGTGCGCATGAGCATAACAACTCGCATTTGAAGCTTTCAAAGTCTGATGATTGTTGTAATGTTTAAGGCGCAGTCAGAGAATATGGTTGCTAGTTTCTTGGTGTACTTATATTTTTATCTACTTTCCTTTTGTCATTCGTACTTCCTTAACCAACTTCATCACCCCCCGAATATGTCTATAAATCCTAGCTATTTTCATCTATCTAGCTGTTCACTTGTAGATTCTAAGTTAATATTATTGCAGATTTATCCACACTCTTTTGATTACACACTCTTTTGATTACAATTACTCGAATATATATATATTGAAGTACTACTCGTATCTTATACTAGTTTAAACAGCGTCATATATAAACTAGAATCTGACCAAAAGAATGTAGATAAACCCGTGATTGATTCTTGGAATCTACAAATGAAGAGTCATTGTAGAGGGGTGCAAACTAGGTTTATATACATGAAAATCGAGGCCTAGTGCCTCAAATCTTATGAAGGTATTTGAAGCGTCAGCGCCTCGGTTAGAGCCTACTTCCTAATAGAGACGTAGAGGCTATTCGGACCTAATATATATAGGCATGTTGGCCAAGAATACTAATTCTTATATGGGCTATATGCCGGTGGCAGCAGGAGAACAGGCCCGGCCGTCACACGAAGATAGATTCATCTGAATCGAATGCAAAAATTACTACGAGTATATACATAGTATTTCCTTCGTTACATTATCTTTTATTACTCGAGTACTCCAAAAACATTTATGATTTACTCGAGTAAAATATGAATATTATTAACAATGTTATTAAAGTTAGAACGAAAAGAAATTGAGAATACATACTTCCAACATAAATGAAATATCTTTCATCTTCTTTTTTTTTACCAATTATATTTATCAACATCAATCGTTTGATGGTCTTTCATTCATCAAAACAAGCTCTATTGATTTCAATTTCCTTCGCTAACCCTTAACCGATGCATGGATTAAGTAAGCATACACTCGAGTATTTCAACCTCAACTGAATGGCTTACGTTAATCGTTGTCAGTCGACTAACTGGTCGATCACTGATGACCACTATATTCTTTTTGACACATTGTGACAGCATTGTTCATATCGCTATATTCAAATCCCTCGATTCTTTGCCTACTCCACTCAACCTTCTCCAGCTATGTCATCTCAGTCTACGCTGCCTCATCTCAGACCTTCAGAACAACCATTCACCGCAGACCTAAAGACTTCACCAGCTGATATGGTCAAGAGGCGTCATGTGGGTGTGATGGTTAAGAAAACGCTGATCAATATCGGGGATGTGGAGGTTGCGGAAACTATTGCTTTAGAAAAGAACGATGCTACTAATCGATTGACTGGGAAAGTGCTTAGAGTGTGGAAGTACAGAACATCTAGCGGTGTGGATCTTTATGTTGTATATATAAATGTTATGTTCACAGATTATCATGTCACTAACTACATGATTTAGTTGCTAGTTGCTATGATTTGTCGCGTGGAGCAGCGTCATCCTTGGTGGCAGTAAATCGAAGAATTCGAGGCTGTGATTGAAAGAGCAAGTGATGTTGTCCAATTGACCGTGGATAGTTTGAGTAATTTTTGACGAAATATTCATAAATTATGAATATTGAAGCACGTATCAAAGGAATGACCCCTCACATGATATAACGGGAAGCAGATATACGAAAGACATAGTACAATCGGATATATTACGGTAACCATATTGCAGTATCTATCTATCTAACAGCACTAATGATGCACGCTGCACGCTTATATTAATCTTTATCTACTCTACGAGTATTCATATAGGTCTGAAGTATGGAAAGTTAGGTCATGATACATACTACAGCTACAGCAGCCTGCCCAGCATCGTTTCCCTTTTTGCAATTCATAGCAACCTTAACGCCAATACCTTGCTATGCATATATCATCCCAATTCACCGTTCGGACCACAGCAACATATTAGATACCCTATCGAGATCCACCTAGAATGTTTGATATTCTTAAAGACAAGTCGAGGATAGTGAGGTGCTCATCCGCACCATCTACAAGTCGCTTATCTGCTTCTGAAAAGAGAGCTACGATCTTGTTTTTGTGAGAGTCGGCGATTGATTCAGAGCTGATGATGGTTTGGTAAAGCTGTTGTGTTTGTTAGCTTCTGCTTTTCTGTGAGAACATGAAAGGGGATTAAACATACCTGTGAGACGATCTGTGTGCCACTCCATCCATCTGCAACGATATCGACAACTACTTTCGACACAGAATCATATACAACCCCTCTCGATTTCGGTTGCATGGCATTTACCAACTTCTCAATCGTGTTATCCGGTATAACTCCTGCAATATCCTCCACGCTGCTCACGGTAATCATCTTCCTGTCTACATCCATTTTATCCTCATCATCCCATTCTTCGTCCTTCTGACTAATAGCTCCCACCAACCTCGCAGCACTCTGCAGGTATGTGATCGCCTTTCTCAAATCTCCTTCACTGCACTTGATCAACGCTTCCACTGCACCATCCTCCAACTTAACCCCCTCCTTATCCGCAATCTCCCTCACTCTGACCACCGCATTCCCTTTATCCAAACTCTTGAACCTAAACTTACTACACCTACTCGCTAATGGATCAATAATTCTCGTCACATAGTTGCAAATTAAACAGAATCTCGTAATCCTACTGTACGTCTCCATCGTTCGTCTCAGCGCACTCTGCGCATCCTGTGTCATACTATCTGCCTCATCCAGTATAATGATTTTATAAGGGGGACACGGATATTTTTGACGATAGGCCGGAGAAGGATTGGAAAGTTGCATGCGGGCGAAATCCTTCACTTTCTCGCGGACGATGGATATACCTCGTTCGTCAGAGGCGTTGAGTTCAAGAACGCGAGATTTGATGAGTTCGGGGCCGTAAAGTTCTTTGGCGAGGGCGAGAACGGTCGAGGTTTTACCCGTGCCTGGTGGGCCATAGAAGAGCATATGCGGGAGCTGGAAGGGAGGATGTTAGAGATGGGTTTCGGAGGGAGGGGAAGAACTAACATTGGAGGATTGAAGTGTGCGTTGCAGAACAGTGATGGTATGATCTTGGGCTGTGACATCTCCTAAGCCCTTTGGTCGACTGCAAAAATATCAATAAAGCCATCTAGCAAGAGGTTAGATACAAGGAAAAATAACTGACTATTTTTCAACCCATGGCTGCATCCGAGTATTTTCCTTGGGCTTCTCTTTGGTATTCGCGGAGCCATTTGAAGCAGCTTCGGCCTTACGAGCTTTGATATCAAAGAAACTAGCCATCTCGAAGAAAAATCGGAGCTTCTACTAAGATTTACAAAGGGCAGCGAAGTTTGGACTTCAAATGGCGGATATTGTATGCAAGAAATAACGAGGGAGACGCGTCGTGATTTTCCACTCTACGCGAAATATTTAGCGCGAGGCTGAAATAGGTTAAGGTTAAACATCTAGAAATATTCGGTTGCCTTATCTCAATTACATCGAAAATACAATTCTGTTATTTTGAGATTATATTCGCACGTGATCGGGCATAGAGTAAGATAATGTCATATTTTGGTTCAATATTTGATCCGAACGAATACTATTGGCGGTCAAGCCTCAAGAGTTCCCAACCGCTAGATATGCTATGATTGTATAACTAATCCGAGATCGAATCTTCTGTTCTTATGAAACCAAGATTTCCATCCAAAGTAGACCAGACTCCCCCAATATTCGAAATGCCCAGCTTTTGCCTGCCACTCACTACATCCCCGTCTACGCCTTGTTCCTCCGGAAGACACCCCAGAAGAATTTGGAGGTCGTTTAGAGTCTGATAGGCCTCTGCAAGAGCAGATTCTCCATTCTCCAATCTCTCTAAAACTGCTTCCTTGGTCGAAATGCTACTTGATTCGGCCGCGAAGACCCAGGCTTTGGCTCGACTGTGTGAACTTGGCTTATCGCTATTCGAAATATCCTCTTCAAATGATATCGGATCTCCTAGTCGTTTTCGTTGAGAGGTAACAGTCGGCATGGGGTAAGCAGGCAAGAGATGGCTTTCGTCGACGAGCTTGTCGAGGTCTTTACCAGCTTCTTTGTGTTGCCTCGTGAGACTGCCAGTGAGGTAAGATCTCTGCTGTATGGTAGATTTCTGCTCATTTGAGATGAGAACCAAATCTTCAAGGTAAGGATATGTCGATACGTTTGTGGTGTTGGGAAAGCTATTCGGAGGTTCATCTACGAGCATCCCAGGAGAATCTTCTGCCTCAACTGGTATAGACAACGGTGTAGTAAGATCCTCAGTAGCAGCGATGATTAATCTTTTCCGAATTTCAAGGTATTGTGCATAAATTTGCTTCATGGATGGCAGTTGAGAATCAATGTATTCTTTTCCCCTATGCTTAGGCATGCTCAAGTCTTGTCCCTCAGGTGCTGCCGATGAATCTCCAGCTTTTCCTAATTCCATTTCGATCCAGTTAATTAGTTCATTGCGGGTTATTTCCAGTGCTAGTTGACGATTACCCTGCTGTCGCTGATCTTTTGACGTGGTGGCGCTAGCTCTGACCTTGTCCAACAACTTTTGTTCCTTTTTAAGAAGTAGTTGTGCTCGTAGAACCGATTTCTCCAGTCGATCGACAAGCGATTTCAAATCGGTTCTCTCGGATTCTTGATGATGTTCTATAGGGGCTAAAACAATAGATGGTACTGGAGGTAAAGATCCAACCTCTCTCAGCACTTCTAGGCTCTTGGGTTCTAGATAATCCGGTATCGCAGCGGGCTTTTGTGCAAGTTGATCCACGAAATCTTGGATAATACGAAATCGTTCCTGCCTTTTTCGTTGCTTCTCTAGATCCAAGAAAGCACGTAAAGATACTTCCTTAGCTTGATCATGAGTCCTTGCTCGAATCTCGCTATGGGATTCTGGTTCATCTTGTTGTGTACTGATTGTTGCAAAGTCTTTTTGGGCCTTCAAATTAGCTTGAAGACTGCGTAGATATTCATGTTGAACACCCGGAAACCCCAATCCTTGTGTCACTTCAGAGGTAGGTTCTGCGAGAGACAAACTTGTAGATGTCAAGATACTTTCCCCAGAGTTCACATGGAGATTTAGGTGAGCAGCGAGGACACGTCGAACAAGCAGAGTATCCTGTCTTTGTTTAATGTAGGAGCTTAAGGTAAAATGTATTTTTTTAATACCCTCGGGGAGATTCTCTAAATCATCCATCTTGACGAAAATGCGAAAAATTGACGTTGAGGACCGCTTGACAATGAGAGTGATGCTTTATTAAGGTTGCTATAGGCAAAGTTTGTTTACTTTTGTTGTAATCACGTGTAGCGCTATACCTAGTTAGGTGTCTCCACCTCATATACTCAATAGAATATATATGCCACTTTTAATATATTAGATAATATACATTGTTCTTATTATAATAGGTTATAACTCTGTATTATATATTCATTAAAGCAATTTAATTATTATTTTTATTGTAATCACGTGTAGCGCTATACCTAGTTAAGTGTCTTCATCTTATATACTCAATAGAACACATATATTACTTTTAGCATATTAGATAATATACATTGTTATTACTATAATAGGTTATGATTCTATATTGTATATTCACTAAAGCAATTTGATTATTATTTTATTAATTAAAACGATAATATACGCGTTTTCCGAAGAAAACGATTGTTTTTCTACCCGTTTCCGCCGGAAAAATCACATTTTCATCATTTTCATCATCGAAATTTTCATCAAAAAACCTCGATTTTATCAACCCTTTTTTAATATAATGTCACGCTAAATGCGTGGTACGCATGTGCTTGTTGAAGTACATGCTTTATCGAAGCACATATTTGCCGAATACAACGCTTTTGAGGATCTTCCAGCAATAGATGCATAAGCTTATTAACCTTTTTGGGATTGCCGGAATTAGGATTATCGAAGACTTTTAGCCTTTACTTTAATAAATATACAAAAGTACTAATCGCTTTTTGATCTACAAAATTAAAAGCAACATTACAAATTATTCTATAAGGATTCAAACTTTGTATACGAGTATACGATAATCTATACCAATATTATAAATCAAAGTATTATAGATCCTTATAATTACAAAGTTATACAATAATTATATATTATTATGTGTAATTATTTATATATAATATATAAAGAATAAATAGATCTTGTATTTAAAAAAAGAAAAAACAATACAATTATTGTTTTATATTTATATTTTTATCCCTTTTAGATATCTTTTTATATATTCGTAGTTATTCTCCGTGATAGTTATAAGCCCGGTTTGTACTCGAAATCTCTACAACAACTATAATTCGAATATCGATATCATACAACTTCTCTTTTCCCTTTAATCCTTAATCATCTTTTATTATACTCCTTCTATCCTCTAAAATCGTCTTTTTCATTATATTACAAATCACTTTCAATAACCAAGTGGATTGGTTCCTTTAGTATTTATCATTTAAGAACATTAATTGCTTTAAACATATTTGGAACAATATCGATTTGAATACTCTAAACTTTTCCAATTACTAATTTCGTAATTGATTAAGCATTAATCTACTTTAAACCTTTTCTATGGATATTATAATTTTTGAAAAGAATTGTAAACGTTATAATCAATATACTATAAACCTTAAAGCCTATAATCGATATGCTATTAATATCGATATAAATGGAATATCTAAACTTAAACTCTTTATGAATCTTGTTTTTGCCATATTAAAGAATCTTTCAAAAACTTTCTTATTTATAAAGAAGATCTATAAGACTTAAAAGAGTAAATATAATCAAAATTATAATAACTTTTGTTATATATTCGATTAGATTATATTTATAATCGATTTATTTTATGCTTTGAAAATCTTTTAGAATATTACGCAAAATTATACCCTGAAACAAATTATTGTTCATTTATATATAAAGATTGCTTCTACTAATTCAATAATTCTAAGGATTATTTAAACCAAATATATCGATTACTTTAATAATATATGCAATGGATAAATTGATCCGATTAAATAGTATAAGGAATAGAAATCACTTTACATTAGAGTATTAGCCTATAACCTTTTAAAGATTAAAAGAATCCGTGGATATAAACAATTTCTAGAAGTATTTAACAAATTAACTTCAAATTAATCGAAGCAATAATTAATTATTTTGAACACTAAAGATAAGAAAAAATGCCATACTATTACTTTAGAACAATATAGTAGTTTTTTTATTAATTATATCGATCGGATAGATTATAATCCATTGTTAAAAGGATTCTTCGCTATTTAAAAACCAGGATTCCAACAATTATCCGGATCTAAACAATAATCGCAAAGCAATAATACTATTCAACATTGTCTTTGTAAAAAGAATCAAATAATCGGTTCAAACCATCGTTATAAGTTTAACGAATACTGAATGGTTGAACTAGCTCTTATAAGTAAATATATTAATTAGTTTATTCGATCCATTAATGAAAAACAAATTAAAGAGATCAACAAACGCATTAAAGACAAGAAATATAACAATCTTCGAAATATTTTATCCAAAAAAGAATAGCTTTTTATTACTTAAATCAATCAACTTTATGGATTTTTACAAAGAAAGAATCTTTATAATATTGCTTTTTGCATTATTGACCCAAACGAGTATATTAGCGCTTTTTCAACTCCTATAATCATTTCTATATATATATTAACAAACTGCACCTTATTGAATAATTGTAGTATTATACATATTGTTAATAATATAAGCCTTTTGGTAAGCGGAAAATACGTTCTTAGTAATATCTCGGACTATATCGAAACAAAATCATTAAGCTTACCAATGGTTGGTTGTGACAAAAGGGTAATCAAAGGAATTTTGCTAAATAATACGGATTTTATATTGATTAATATTACGCTTATTCTTGGTTTTCATACTAATCTCGTATTCGAAACTTTATTTCGTAATAAAGATGCTTGGTTTAATAGATTTGATATTACTATTAAGATCAGCGATCGGGTTAATAGTATTATTATTGTTCAATATATTAGAAAGCATAACCTTATTTTTTTAGAATATAATGTTTGTTTTAATTATTCTAATAAATCTAATTTTTTTATAAGTATGAATATTATAATGCTTATCGAAAAACAAAAGATTAACAAACATTTCTTTCGATTATGCGAAACGATAAAACTTTGATTGGAATCAAATGATTTGTAGTATAAAAGATTAAAGCATCTTAACAAAAAAGCATTGAAATACCTAGTTAGAATAGCTAAAGGAGTATGGATTAAGAGAATCATTTGGATGGAATATATCGATTGTTTATGTATATATGCTAAACAGATTGTTTTACGCTTATTTAATAATTATTAATTATTTAAACCTTTTTATAAGGTTCAATGGGATTTGTTCGATTTTCCTTATACTTATAACAGAATGTTATAGTTGCTAGTAATCAAGGATATGTACAATAGAAAGATCTTTACCTTTATATTGATCTAAAAAACGTATAACAAAATCTTTGAAGTTTTAAAGAATTTTGTTGCATGGGTTTACCACAAATATGATCTTTATATTATAGTGATCAAGCAAAATAATGATACATCTGTAATAGAGATCAAAGATAATATTGCGTTCAAGAGATGGATTTTCGAAAAGGGTATAAAACTTGAACTTTCTCCTTCCCTTATATATAAACCTAACGGAGAAACGAAACGCGCAAAGCAAGAAATCATTACTAAATAGATTAAGATACGCATTTCAACTGGATTGCCGGATAAAATATAAGTAGAAGTCGTTTTTGCCATTATATACCTATATAATATTAGTTCATTAAAAGCAAAAGGTTGAAAATGCCTTAACGAAGTGATTAATTCCTGGTTTAGATAATACTATAGATGGTATTTATCATCATTGTTACAAAAAATCACTAATGATTTTTGTTCCGATTAAAATGCAATATATAGGTATAATTATTACGCGTATCCTTTGAACAAAAAAAAAAAAAACTAGAATTAAAATAAAATAGTATAAAATTAACCTACAAGCATATATTGAATATTTAATCGAATATATTCTTGTTATAGTAATCTTTCGTATCTAGATCTTTATATTTAATAAAGTTGTTATTATACAAAATATTAAATTCGATAAAAGATTTGTTTATAAAGATGATCTTTGTAGTGAAATTGTTAACATTATATTAATCCAAATAATCAAGGATTTGATTATTGAATTAAACATTTAGTAAGTGGAATCGCCGGATAGCATCATTTTAAAGAATGTGAATAATAAACTTATCGGAGGATCTATACAAAAAGAACTCGAAACCATGCACACTTTTGATCAAAATTATAAACGTTTTAGATTTTCGATTTCGGGGATGATTAAAATAATTGAAAAAGATTAGAAGGGTTAAAAAAATCTAATGATAAAATCCTCGTTATTTATTTCAATTTATGATAATGAGCATGATACTTTATTAAATCCCGATATAGTTATAGAAATCAACGAATCAATATTAGTTCCTAATGAACCAAAATCTTTATTAGCTATATTTACAACGAAGAATAAAAGCTTGTTTAAAGTGATTAATTTATAGAAAGTTTGTATAAACTTTGGTTATAGAGAATCAACGATTTCATCAAAACTATTAACATTAGTATTAGATAGTATTCTCGAGGATAATAAATCAAATAATTATTTGATTCTTAATAACAAAAAAGAAGATATAGTATTGCCTTCTATAAAAAAAAATATATTTAAAAGATCTTTTTCGCTATTTATGTTTAATAAAGCTATTAAACGATTATATACTTTATAGATAAAGATTTTTAAGTTTAACATTAATATTAAAGAGTATACTAAATTCGATATATTTAACGATATTAATATAATCCTCGATTATACAAAGCATTAAACAATAGATTATACTAAACGTTTAAATTGTTTACATTAATAAGTAAATAGTTATTACAAAATTAATATCTTTATTGGTATTGTAATTGTTTAATCATACGGATTCAAAAATGAACTTTAACAATTAAATAATTTCCATAATATTTTCTAGTTTAATAAGCAGGAGGATAAACTAAATAAACAAAATAGTAAGTTTATCACTATACATAACGTAATAGCTACTACAATAAAATATAAACCAACAATTATATCTTTAATTTAACCCAAAGTTACGAATTTTTTACAAATACTAAAATCAATAGCATTATTATCATTAAGGTTTTTTCATAATCTTAGAACTTATATATTTGGATATTGATTCAAAATGAATTATAACCATAAGATTAAAACATTATAGGATCAAAGCATTTAGCGAGAAATTGAAACAATATCGATTAAATCAAAGCTTATTTCATTTCAATAGATATTTATTTATAAAAATAATCAAAGCGATTATATCGATCGTTGTAGATCACGATTAATAGTTAAAAAAGATTTTTAGAATACAGCGATAATTGAATCGATTTATACAACTACGCTTGCTACACAGTCTTTTCGCATAATAATGGCAACGATAATAAAGAATGATTTTGAAACAAAGCAATATAACATTATGAATACCTTCGTTAATATATCTCGAGATCTCATTGGGAATCTAATTATATGCTATATACTAAATGGGTATAAAGTACCTGGTAAATCCATTACTCTCGATTATGCGTTATATAGCTTGAAAAACTCCTCTATATTTTGGTATAAAAAGTTCATAAACACATTCACCAATTTGAAAATAATAAAATGCAAAGAAAAGCCTTATATCTTTATATCTTTTGATTTCTATGTATTTATTCTGTTCTTTATTAACGATATTCAAATGATTTATTACAAAAAGTATAAATATCAAAAAGATCAAATAATGAATAGAATTAAGGCTAAATATAAGTTTAAAGATTTCGGCGATATTTAATAGTTTCTAAGGATTCGAATTACTAGAAATTAACAATTTAAGAAATTGTAGTTAACATATAACATTTATATCGATAAAATCGCTTGCAAATTTGGTTTTACAAAAGGAAGAGCAACTATACCATTTTTAATTATAATATTCGAAAAAAATAAAAATATGGTTTTTCTTTTTAAAGTAAAGGAATATCAAGAAAAAGTTGGATCAATTTTATATTTGGCTATAATAATTAGGGCCGATTTAGCGTTTTTTTCCTTCAAACTAAACGAATATAACATTAATTCTTTAAAAGATCATTTTATAATAGCAAATCACTATATCGTATATTTATACGGATCTCGATATTTTTCTATCTACTATAGAAACAATCATATCCCTTAGATAATAACCTTTTCAAATGTTTTCTTTGCAAATGATATGGTTACTTAAAGATTCTTTTAAAACTATATAATCATATTATATAGTAATACTATTGTATAGAAAACTATAAAACAAGATACAATTATTATTTTGATTACAAAAACAGAATTTTTAAGTATAAAAAGATTAATCAAAAAAGCAATAGTAATATTAAGGTTTTTAAAAAAGATTAAAGTATTAATGAAAAAGTTTATTAATATCTTTTGCAATAATACTTAAACGATTCGATTGATAATTGATAAGAATGAAAGAATATCTATTAAACTTAAATATATAGATATTTAGAATATATGGTTTTGTTAAGAATACATTAATAAGCGATTCCTAATTATATATTTATCAATTGTCGATATGCCGGCAAATGGACTTACTAAGAATCTCATTAAGCAAAAGTTTGAATACTTTGTTAAACTAATTAATATGCAAAACGCCAAGGATCGAATTATAAAGATTATCAAATGATTAGTAATTATATAATATTCAAACAAATTAATATTATAGTACTCCCCCTATACCTCATTATTTTAATCCTCACTTTTTACCTCTACTTCAAAGAAAGTTTATTTTTAAACAACCTTTCCATTATTATCATTACCCATTTTCCTTTTTTTCCTTTTCCTCTTTATTTTTGCCATCGCGAAATAATTTTTCGAAGTATATTCGCTTTCAAAGGAATCCGTTTTCAATGTAAATATACTTTGTATTGATTTCGAAACCATCTAAAGATTGATGTACTTTAGAATACTTCGAAAAGCGGCTTGGAAATGCTTTATTTCCTATAATCACATAATTAGCGATTATAATATAAAGCGAAAAGGGAGTATTATACCTTTTTGTCGTTACTAGTCTTCGCGGTTAAGAAATCATCCGCCATTGCATACAAATGTACCGGTAAAAGCCGACACATATATATAAAGCATTAATAATATTAAGTTTTTTGGAAATCTGCGTTTTTATAACAAATCCCATTTCTTTGCTTAATAATTAACAATTTTATATATTATATATACGGATAGGGATTCTTTGGCTTTTTAAACCAAATCTTTTTAATAAGGGTACAAAAAATTACTATAGAAAAAGTAATAAGAATGGAAAATACTATTCCAAACCCTTTATTGCTCGATTTATCACTATATTCAATTTTTATAAAGTTAAAACCAAAATCCCCATCAAAATTCTATGAAATATAAATAATATATTGCTAAAGTAATTATAATATTTATTTTACGATAAAGCAAGAAATCTTTATCCTTATCTTCATTTTAATCCTTATCCTTATCCTTGTTGTTATTTTTACCAAAAAAACTAGCTTGGAAAGGATAAAAAAGAAGAAAATCGAAGGAATGGGGAAAGAAAAAACGAAAAAGCGAAGAGCAATAATAAGGGCAATAAGAAAAGGGAATAAGGATATAAAAAGAGTGTTTTGGGGACGACCCAAAAGGATTAAAAGAAAAAGAAGAAACAGAAAGAGAAGAAAAAGCAGGAAGAATAGTAGGAGCAAAAGGAGAAGGAGAAGGGGGAGGAGAGATACGGCGGTGGGAAGCAGCCAAAGTTTCCCGAGCGCAAGAAAGATTCCCGGCCTGGGAATTGTAAATACAACAAAGCATATTAATATTGATATTATTGATATTGTTGTTATTGATATTATTATTATTATTGTTGTTGTTATTATTGATGATTTGAAGAATCAAAAGATCAAAGGATCAAAGCTATTATTATATAGCCAGGCGATGGAAATTATAATAAAACAACAATACACTACAAAACGATCAAATACAACAAACATACAATAAATACTTTCAACTATAATCGTTATTACCTATAAAATCAACGATTCAAACATTCATAAAATCATATGGAATTACTTACTTATACAACTACCCATAAGGAAATTGCATATACATTATTAGATTAGTTTCCGTTTGTTTGTTTATATTAATAAAGAATCATGCAAATAGCGTGTAGTTGTAAATTCACTTATTTTGTTTGCATTGTAGTTAAATCATATGCTATACATATGATCTAAAGGGTATATTATACTAAATGCGTGGTATACACGTGCTTATTGAAGCATATGCTTTATCGAAGTATATGTTTGCCGAATACAACGTTTTTAAGGATCTTTCAACAATAGATGTATAAGCTTATTAATCTTTTTGGGATTGCCGGAATTAGAATCATCGAAAGCTTTTAGCCTTTACTTTAATAGATGTACAAAAGTACTAATCGCTTTTTGATCTACAAAACTAAAAGTAACATTATAAGTTGTTTTACAAAGATCCAAACCTTATATACAAATATACAATAATCTATATCGATATTATAGATCAAAGTATTGTAGATCCTTATGATTACAAAGCTATACAATGATCACGTGTTATCATATGTAATTACTTATATATAATATATAAGGAATAGATGGATCTTGTATTTAAAAAGAAAGAGAATAATATAATCACTGTTTTATACCTATACCTTTATCCCTTTCAAATATCCTCTTATATATTCGTAGCTATTCTCCGTGATATATAAATATATTTACTTTTTCTACTTCTTTTATAATCAAATAAGACCTTATCGTTATTTTTATTAACGATAATTGAGCTAATTATAAAAGTTATTGTATAGATGCTTTTGTATAAGTTAATTGCAAAAATATTATATTTGATATCGAAAAACAACTTGTTTTCGAAAAGTCTTTAACAAAAAGAACTATAAAAGTTTATTAAGGAATAATGAAAACAAATCTACAAAAAACAATATTTGTTTTAAAGAAGGAATTTAATATAGCATTTGTAGATTACAATGAAAGGATATAATAGATTATATTAATTATAACGATAGGATTAACTATTACTTATTGTAATATAATTAAAGATAATTAAGATCGCGATAATTCTATTGGTATATGAAAGATATTATTGATATATAATCGAATTTTCGATTCATTTTTTGTAATAAATACAAAAAGATCGTTCTTTAAAAAAGAATTTGATTATAAAAACGAAATTATTCGAATATTTCTTTAAAGATTACAAATACATCAAAAGATACTTTTCGATGATTCTAAACTAATCATAAAGAATATAATAAAAGATGTATTTTTAATATATATATTTATTTTCGAAGTATAAACAATAACTCATATTTATATTAGTTTATTAAATAACATTTTAAGAAAAGTTATAATACTTTTTTAAATAATCGAAAAACCAATTAAAGTTTTTGTATTTGTTATTGAGTTTTTAAACAATAAAAAGAAAGAAAAATGAAATAATCGTAGCGAAAAAAGTGATTGTAAAGAAAGATCAAAATCTTATAATCGAAATAAGTTATTTTGAATTAAAAAAATTCAATATTATAATTGTAAAAAATATAAACATTTCAAAAAGGAATATTGCGTATCTAAAAAAAATGAAAAATAGACTTATAAAGCTTTCGCAAATAGCGAAGATTTTGTTTTTGAAAAAGTAAAAACAAATATAATATTAAATAACAATTATACTTTTTCTTATTATTTTAATATTTCTTTTTAAATATATAATAACGATTCAAAATGAATATTTAATTTAAAAACTTTTTATTACTTCATTAATTAATTTAAAGCTTTAAATAACGTTACAAAATGATTTATATTATAAAAAGTTCGAATTGTAAATGAATTATTTGCTTTAAATATAGCATATAAAAATGTATAAATTAATAGATTTATATTTTTCGATATATAATATATAAAGAAATTTGAGATAATATAATTAATTTCTATTAATCTTTTTATCAAAAATAAATGTAAAATAATTTTCGAAAGAGAATTAATGTTTTATTAAAAGTTTAATTAATGAAAATTTGTATTACGCTTTCGCTGCTCGGTTAATATAACAGACGTTTCGGCGCACATATACATTATTACGGTTTATATATTCGATTAGCGAGTATATACTATATATATATCCTATTTATACGATTTATATATATATAATAATCTTTCTTTTGTAATATAATTAAATAATAATAAATTTTAAAAACTTTATTGATTTTATTTTAAACAGTTTTTTTACAATATAAACGTTATATTATTTATTATTTAAATATCAAATCATTTTAATCATTTAATAACTATTTAAAAAAATACTTTCTTTAATAATATTTTTTTAAAAACGTTTTTAAATAACGAAATCGTTTATTTATAAAAAAAAGATTAATATTAAATTTAGTTTAATAGTAATATATTTTTTATTATTTTCGAAAATCCTTTTGTTTTTTTTTCTTTTTAATATATTTTATTCTCTTTTCAATAAATTCTATATTAATATTATTATATTTTTTTTCATTAAATTATTATATTAATAAACTAATTGGTCATAGAATACTAGCATGGACTTTATTAGCGAAGTAGGGATATTTATTCATCGCGTAGAGCATGTAATTGATCTTACCTTTTCCAATATACTTTTCGCAGAGATAATAATGCATTGGGATATAAATTGCAAATCGGATCATTATACGCAAATTACTACTATTCCAAAGCGAGGTATAGTTTTTAACAAACGTATTGGATATAGAGTCATCGAAAGCGGCTTATATATGTTTGCTAGTTTGATAGAAAGCGAAGTATATTGGTTGCCAAAAATCAAAAATATTATTACAAATATTAAGCTGGAAATAGTTGTGGAGCGGTTTACTAATCTATTTCAACGATCGATACAAATCGCAAAGCGATCAGCAAACAATTGGGTACAATCAGCGCTTTGGTGGACTAATAAGAGTGCGATAGCGTACGATTTATATAAACGTTTTAACAAAACCTTTGAAAATAGAAAACAAATGTTTATTGCAATGCGTAAAACGAAAAGAAAGTATTAGAGAAGAATAATCAATAATGTATCGGATAATGCAAATCTGTATAAGGTAGTAGATTGGTATAAAGTAGTCTCTTTTTTTAAAGCTTCGCTGTTTATAATTAACGGCCAATCGATCAAAGGTATAAGGAAGAAAGTATAAGCTTTATTAGATAAAATATTGTATAGATACAATAATATTAACAATCTAGATACAAATTCAATATTAGAAAATCATATCTCTACTCTCCTTTAGAATACTATTATATTCTTCAAAAAAATAAAACAAAACATTATCGAAATCTCAAACATTTCGCTAAGAATTAATAAGATTACAATTAAACTTTTGAAAGTTTATTAGGATAACATTAAGGAATATTTATATAATCTTTTCGAATGTTATCTCAAAAAAAACTACTTCTTTAAAATCTAGCAATTAATCGAAATAGTAATACTACTCAAAATCGATAAGAAAAACAAAAGCTCTGTATACTTCTAATGTTCGATAACCCTACTATTCTATGTAAGCAAAAGTTTAAAACAAACCATTGTAAAACGAATAATATGGATATCGTTAATATATGGTATACTAAGCCTTTAACATTGTAAAGCTTTGTTTAAACAATCTGCTATAGATTTAATTACGGTATTCGTATACAATATAGAATACGCTTTTGCTAGAAAATGAAAGGTTACATTGATTACAATAAATGTTTAAAACGTATTTGATACATTGTTACCTCAACGGCTATTAAAAAAAATGCAAAATCAAAATTAATCTATAACTTTTTTAAAAATGGTTTAATTGTTTTTATAGAATCGCAAAATAATGATTAAACTAAAAAATGTATATATAAACAAATCGCAAATATAATACAATATTTCTTAAAGTTTATCTTTATCTCCAATACTTTATATACTTTATTTAGTAGAACTTTTAAACCAAAACTAAACTCTTCGTTTCGAGTATATAAACGATATTACATTTTACAAAATAAATAATATATTAAAAAAGAATACTATAGCGATTACATAAAATATATAAAGAATTGAAGCGTAAAAATAAACTAATAAAGTTGCTTTTGCATTAGAAAAATTGGAGATGATACATCTTACTTATAAACATTACATATACACTCCGAAAGCTATTATCTCCTTTATACTAACTATACAATCTATAATAAATATATTGAACGATACAAAGCAACCGGTATTAAAATAGCTAAGAGTATAACTCGATCGCAAACTTATATTCAAAAAGTATATTGTGGAACAAATAGAAAAAGTATAGAAAGTAATGTTGTATATCAAATATCTTGCTAATATACAATATAGGCCCTTTACAATCTCTTTACAAAAAGCTATAATTATATATATTCTATCTTTGTTATTATACAAAACAAAAGCGTAGTATTTAGAATAAACGAAATTAAACGTAGATGGCGATTATTTACAAAGCATTACAATAAGTACCCGTATAGAATCACATATAACAAAAACGAATAAAATGATTAATATAGCAACAAAAAGCGTATTACTAATTTAGAGGATTACGTTTATAATAACTGGTTTATACAATACAGGCTTTTCGCTTTACAAAATAGTTTTAGAATATATTTGTATTAATATAGCTTTTCGATTTAAAAAACTAAACATATACTACTCATTTATTATACGCTTAATTGTATCAAAGCATTATATATAATGTAGTACAAAGCTATGGACAGCGAATCAGCTACTCCCAAAAGCGTTTTATTCAATTCTTTCCTTTTTACATTATATCTTTAAATGTAGAACGAATTTTACAGAGGGAATAAATAAAGAAACAATAGCAAAAAGCTTTGTTAATTGATAGAATGTTTTACCTTTTAATACAATTATTATTTTTTTTGATAAGTTCAAGTTATATAATAATATAAACAAGTATATAGACTACGATTATATAATCTATTAAGAACAAAATCTTATTGCTATTAGTAAAAATGCAATTAATATACTCTCGTATATTTTCGATATAAAAACTATAACGCTTATGCCGTAAAAGAGCTGTTTAGAATAGGGTTAATAGAATTCTTAGAATTTACTATTATTTGATTATACTACGAAGGAGAGATTGTTATATATATATAAACCGTATAGGCAGGATATATATACAGTATATGCTCGCTAATCGAGTATATGAGCCGTGACGTTGTATATGTATACCAGAACGTTTACTATACCAATCGGGCAACGAAAGCGTAACATTATCCCTCTTTTCAATAGAACTTATCTTCGAGCGATTATTTATTAATAATTCTGTATTATACTTTATACAGTATTTGTTAGCCAATTAGATCGAGCAAAAAGCATTTGTTGTAAACTTTGCGTTTGTTGTTGCGAAGTATATAGTTGTATTTGCTTATTCCTAAACAACAATATGCATATAAGCATTTCGCAACGAAATGAATGCTTATTCGATATTTCGAAATAGCAAAGTAGTATTTGTATTGAAAAAGTATATAATAAAAACTTTTTTTTATTGTAAATCTAAATCCATATTCAAATCATTTCAATTTCTTTATTAAATTCATTGCTTTTCTAAATATATTTTCCCATACTAATAAATCGAATAACTTTATATTAAGTATAACAAAAAAGTCGTTAAATGAAAGCTTTATCAAAAAATAAAAACAATGTAAAAGTGCAGCGAACGTGTGAATGGTGTTAACGATGAAACAATCGAAGTTAAAAGCGTTTATTATAGTTAAAGTTTTTTTTTCTTTTTTTTTTTTTTCAAAGTAAAATTATAAAGGTAATAAAGAAAGTTAAATGGAAAGCAATGATAATTTTGATAAGCAAGACTTTTCAATTAATCTTGTAGATTAGTTTTCTTTTCTTTTTGGATAGCAAATAATAATATTAATTTGGTATAACAATAATATACATTTAAGCATTTAAATCGTTGATGTAAGATTTTGTTAACAAAGGTTTTTTACAACAAAAGGTTACATTGAAATAACAATAATAATAATAGCAAAACCAAATATCGATAGCAAAATAACAATAATAATAATAACAAAATCGAGCGTTTGCAATACTAGTTTAAACCAGTAACAACAACAAAAAGCCTATTGCGAAAACTTCAAATCAATTGAAAAACAATAGCGATAATATATTTAAAACAATATATTGTAAATTGTATAAAAAGTTAATCAAATCATTATTAAAATTGTTTATGAGATTGTTGTTTATTATTAACAATTATTTCGAAGATTTTAAAAGTGTATATATATTATGTATATAGAATTGCTTTGTAAAAAATTCGAAAAGGAAATGTTATATTATATCAAAGCAAAAGAAAGAATTTTGCTTTTTTTGTTTTAATTAAAAGCAAAAATATAAAAAGGTTTTGAAGAATCAATTATTAAACAATTTTTTGAAATATTGCGAAATGTTATTGATTTACAAACAAAAGGCGAAAACAAATTATTTTTTTCCTTAATCGTTTTTTATAACGTTATTAATAAAGAAATAGATAACTTTGTAGATGAAGTTTAAATATAAGTTCTCGAAAAAGGTATTGAAAAGAATTTTAGCGAAGAAAAAAAAGAAATGTGTGAAAAGAATCCACAAAAAGGAGTTAAAAAGATATCAAATACATAAAAAGCTTAAATAGAAAAAAAAGCGCAAACAAGCGTTAAAAAAGATTACTTTGAAGCTATAATTAAAGGTTAAAGCTTTTTAAATAGTATTTCGTTTTAAATAAATAATATTTCTTTTTTTTCTTTTAATAGCTTTATTTGTTTTTTAATTAAATAAAATGGTAAAGATTGATTATTTTGTATTTACTTTAAAGATTTCTTTTTTTTTTGTACTACATCAAAAATCGCGTTACTTTAATTGATATTAATAATAATAGCGATAATTTGATATAATATAAGAACTTCTTCGAGTGATTATAATTATAAAATAATTTGGAAAAAACGTATTCGATCAACAATGAATATAGGTTTGTTATTGTTAATGTAATCGTAATCGTCTTCTTCACTCTCGTAAAGCTTGATCCATTCGAGTAATAAAGCAAAAGGATTAAACAATGTAGAATTCGTTTAATGAAAATTATATAACTTATAAAAAGCAATTTTCAAATTAAAAACGAAATATTAGATAAAATCGATGTTAACATTAAACTAGAAAATGCGATATTATAAAGAATTGTAAGTTTTTTTAATAACAAAAACTTTTTTTATTTTCTATTCGAAATTATTAATAATATTGATAAACGGTGAAGGTTTTTGAACTTGATTAGGGAAAGGATTATTGTAAGCTTTTCAAAGTTTATCAAACAAAAACATTAAATATATCTTTATAGTAGCAAAAAATTCAAAACGAAAAAAGCTACCTATTTGATTTATAATCTTAAATCGATTTTAAATGAAATAATTAAACTTTTTGAAGAATTGCTGGATAAAATAATCCTTTATATTCAACTATACATAATTTCCGATATCGAAGTTTATAGTACAACAATGCAAGTTGATGGATTAGGTTATCTTTTTTTAAATTCGAAAGATACCTTTTTTAGCGTAAACAACAATTGTTTAATTACGTTTAACGAATTTGTAGATATTCTAAATATTTATATTTTTTATTAAAAAATTATCTTTGATATTCCAATTCCAATTATTATATGAGAAGTAATTGTAAAAAGCCTTGAAAAGCAACAAGTTTTCGAAAGATTTGTATAAAAAAGTAAATTGAATGTAATCCATTATAAACAAAAATTCCAACCAATCGTTTTGATAGTAATTAACGAATAAACATAAATATTGTTGCAAATATTGATTGTAAATCTTCGTTTAACTATTTATTTAAGGGTAATGAGCAATGGAAAGCTTGATATTAATGTTTAGCAATCGATTAAATTCTTATTAAAACTTTGAAATAAATTAAGAACTTTTATTCGATACAATCGATCTGAGGGCTTCGTAATATCGATAAACGTAATACAAATAAAGCTTAGCTTGCTCATATAAATCAATTTCCTTATAACAAAAAATGGAGATGATTTATTTTATTAATTAATCAATAATTACAAAAACGTTGTTATAATTATATTTGTTTTTATTGAAATTGTAATAATCTATAGTAACGTTTTACTATACTTATTCAAGAATAAAAAGCAAATATAACAAACTGGAAGTACGATTTCGCGGTATAAAATTGTGTTTGCAAACATAGCAATTGTATATATATTGAACAATTGTTGTAAACATGCTAGATTAGTAGTATTGTTTTGATAGCAAAAGGTAGGTTTTTTTGATTCCAGGATATACTATAAAAACTAAATCATAAGCCTCTTAAATAAGAAATGTATAAAGATTCTCCGAATTAAATATTATTAAATAATCGTTGAACAATAATAAACCGTTTTGAAAAGCAAAATGTTTATAGCTTTTGAATGCTTCGATTTGTAAAGCTTATAAATTATTGAAAAAGCGGTTGGCATTAAGAATATAGTTAATAATATTAAAGTAAAGGGCGATAAAAGCTAAATCTATAGTAAACAATGTATTATCGTTGATCTCCTTTTTCAAATCGTTTTGTATAATCTTTGTATCGATTTGATTATTCTTTATAAACTATTAAAAGCGATTCTTCTTCTTTATTTGATTTTATACATTAAATTTATTGATGCGATATATAAAAATATTAGCGAAAGGATTATTTTTGCTAGAATAGTATATAATAATGAAATTGTAATTAACTAGCAATTCGGTTTATCAAGTTTATCGAATATTCAGAGTTTTGATAATTATAAAGTATTTCAAAGCTTTGTAATCTGTATAGATTCGAATTTGATGAGGAGAATTAATTAATTTTGATTTCTAATGGCTAAAGGAGTATATTATCGATAATATCTTTTTGTTGTAAACTTTGTAATTCAATTTAGCAAAAACCATGGTTTTGAAAAAGTATACTATAGGTAGTTAATTGTTACTATATTTTTGAAAAAGTATACTAGCGATTACTTTATTCGAAACGTTGGTTTCAAGTATACAAGGAAGATTATAATCGTAATATTAAAGTAAAAAAGCGAAAGTAAATTTTTGTTTCAAAATGTTGAATATATTGTAATACAAATCATCGAAATAAAACAAAGTATTAGTTTTGATAAGCTTTATTAAAGGTTTGGCTATAATATTGTAATCTTTGATAAAACAACAATAGAAATTGCAAAAACCAAAAAATAATTGAATTTCTTTAATAATTGTAAAATATATCCAATTTTCAACTATTTTTATTTTTTTTAGATCAATTTCAACATTTTTGATGGAAATGATAAATCCGAGATATTTGATACGTTTGATATTGAATTCGTACTTTTTAAGGTTGATTTAAAAATTAGCGATTTTAAGTTGAACCAAGATTAGTTTAATTTAAGTTTAATAATCTTTTTTGTTTTCAAAGTAAATTAAAATATCGTTAAAGTAAACAATACAAAATATATTTAAATAGTTGAAAAGTATATCGTTTATATATCTTTGGTAAATTACTAAATTGTTTGTAAAGTTAAATGGTACGATTTTGTATTTGTAAGAATTGTAATGTATATAGAACGTAGTATATTTTTCAAAAGCAAAATCCATTTTGATTTAATAGAAAGCTTAATGGATATTGAGTTTTGTATAGATCTTTGTATTAACGAAATATGTAAGCGTTTTGTTGATCAAAGGGAAAAGATATCGATTTTTACGAATAAAAAAATTTAATAAACAAAAATCGATACAAAATCGAAATACATTATTAGCTTTTCGAACAAACAAAACGAGTATTATATAAAAAGTTTAATTAAGTTTTATAAATCTTTTAATTAGATTATTAATTAGATATTTCTTAACAACTTTTAGTTATTTTAACGATATTTTGTAAAATAAACTATATTTCAAAGCTTTTTCCTTTTTACTTTTCAATATAATTTTGTAATTATATAAACGATAAAATGATAGCATATTCGAATCGGTTTTGGAAAAAGCTTTTTGAAAGGTTTTGTATGTCAAAAGAATTAAAGATTTTTTATTAATAACAACAAAAGCGTTATTCAAATATAATTAAGATCCAATATATTGATAAGTGTTTATAACGATTAAAAGCTGGTTTTTTTGATTTTATTCTTATTAATGTTTTTGTATAATAGCTTTGATATTATTGATAATAATAGTGAAGAGCTTATTGTGTTTATATCTTTTATATAAAAGTTCGAATTATATAGGTGTAAAAGTATAGATATTAATAATATTGAACAAAAAGTGAAATAACGATTTGTAAAGCTTTTATAGTTTTGTAATGTAAGCTTTTTTAAGTAATTGTTAAAAAGCTTTTTCAAATGTTTATTAAAGAAAAAAAAGGAAAGAAGGATTAAATTTCTTTGCAGATATAAAATTAAAAAGTTGTATTATGAATACAATAATAGATTTAAGTTAAGCGTTTCGTTATTGCTAATAGATATCAAGTTTATCGTTTTTTTGATCAATGTTTTGTTATACAAATTGATCGATCTTTTTCTATTTCAAATCATTTTTCGAAAACAATAGGTTTTAATTCAACAAGTATATAAATAGTTATTCTAAAGGCTATTCGAAGTATTGATTAAAGCAATTAAGTTTTGTTCGCGATTTTAAAAACTATAATTTACTTAATATAATATTGTAAAAATTTAAATTTATAATAAGAAATAAAACGAATGATTACTTTCAATCATTAATCGAAAGATTAAGAAAAGTGTAATAAGTAATAATACGACTTTGTATATTGTTGTAACCTTTAATATCAATAAAAGTTTCAAGTAAATAATAATATAGTTTAAACAATGGAAATAAAAGAGTAAAGAGTATAGTATCTATAAAAACATATCCATTTGCTTTAAAATCAAAGAGAATACTCGATTTAAAGAAATATCCGTTTTTGGAAAGGATACAAAATAAGATTATAGTTTGATTTTTTATTAGTTTGATCAAATTAAGGAATTATATATCTTTGATAACATTTAAAAAGAAGTTTTTGTTTAAATACTTGCTTTTAAACGGGTATCTTTTATTTAACACATTAATTCAACGTTTTTAACATGTATTTAAAGATCAAAATGATTTTTAGCGTTATAGAAATCTTTAAGAAATTCGTTGTTAGTAACGATAGCGAAATCAATAGGAATATCCGCCTTTATTTTATAGAAACTTGCTTGCAATATTTAAAAGCAAGCTTTGGAAACAAAAGAAAAAGCAATATTCTAAGTGAAAACTTTGAGGATCGAACTTTTGAGAGTTCTAGTATATCCCACCGAAATGTTATATAACGGGTAAAACGATTTGGGCTAAGCATATTGAATTGCATTAGTGCTAAGATAGTTAACGCTTTGATTCGTTTAAAGAAAGTAAATTAACATTGTAATAGATAACTTTTTAGCAAAAACAAACTTTTGAGGAATATAATATCGGTTTCTTTTTTGTATAAAGACTTTGTTTTTATTGATTTTGATTAGTTTATTGATTAGCTTTTCTATAGTAAAACAATTATCTTTGTAGAAAGCTATGGTTTAAATTAAATAATCGGAAATCTTGTTTTCGAGATCTTTGAACAATTAAATATTATCAATGATTTTGGCTTAAGTTATCAAAAGTTTAAAGATTCTATACTATTCCAAGAAATAGTTATATCGAATGAAAGAATTATTAAGTATTTTTCAATAATTGTATTGAATATAGATATATTTAATTTTTATAAGATTGTTATAAATTGCAACCAATTAATGTACTAATTCCGTATCAATAAAATAAGAAATTTGTATATATAATGTATAAAGATACTTTTAAACTTTCAACTTTGTTTAATTCATAATATAAATATATTGGGCTGTTTTTGAATCGAAAGTATTAGCATATAGATCAAAGTGTTTAAGAACAAGTATACTTTACAAACTTGCTCAAGGTTCTATACTATTGCTTAGCTTTTTGGTAAGATTAATTACTTTAAAGTAATACGAATAAATAGAATAAAGGGAATATAAAGAGTTTAAAAAGCTATATTTATAAATAAAGAATTGATTATCCTTAGCGCAACGATTATTATCAAATTCGGAAAGCGAAAAGCTAAAAGCAAAGTTGTTAAAATTGTTAATTTGTAATCTTCTTAAAGTTTTTTTATAATTTCTACGAAATTGATATTGTTTTTTTGCAATAAAATATCGATTAATTTCAATAAAAAAAAGAATTATTTCGAAGAAAAAAAGATTGAAAAAAGAAGTAATAAAAGCAATACTATATATAATCTCATCGCATAATTGTTTAATTTTTATAGTTTAAGCAAAAAGAACCTTTTGCATAGTATATTCGCTTTTGTAGTCTTGAGAATTAAAGATACGCGAAATAGAATCGCAAAAAGTATTTTCTGGAATAAAAGCAAATTGTAAAAAAGATATTGCTTTTTGTTTCGTTTTTTTATCTTTTCTTTAACTTTGATTTTGAATAGTTACGTTAAAAGCAAAATCAAAAGTAAAACGAAAAGTTAATGGTATAAACGCAAAGTTTGTTGATGCAATATCTTGGTTAAAAAATGTAGCGATATTAGTATTGAACTTGTTGAAAAAAGAACAAAGCATATCAAAAAGAAAAGAAAAGTAAAAGGATTTCCAATAATAATAGGGAGTATATTGTTATTAAATTAAGTTTAGTATTGATTTTTTTTTTATAAGTAAACAATTTCGTTGTTTGAAAACGTTTCTAAAAAAGTATTATCGAAGAAAGTATTCTTTTAAACAGCCATTAAATAGCTAGAATAATTTGATATTTGAATAATAAATAATGTAACGTTTATACTGTAAAAAAGCTATTTAGAACAAAGTTAATAAAGTTTTTAGAATTTACTACTATTTGACTATACTACAAAAAAAAGATTGTTATATATATATGAATTGTATAGGTAGAATATATATACAGTACATGCTTGCTAATCGAGCATATAAGCCGTAATATCGTACACGTACATCAGAACGTTTGCTATGCCAGCCGGGCAGCGGAAGCGTGACAAAAACGATAAACGCTTTAAAAAGGTTATAAAAAGCGTTAATATTGTTAATTACTATAGATATACAAAAATAACTTTATATCGATAGTACTTCGATGATATAATATAAACGTGCGAATGTTTCAAATACTTTACAATAAACGTTTTTAAAAAGCTATAGATTTATTAATCAATACGCGATTAAAATACAATAGTCCTTTAAATACTAAAGGATTATTAACAACGAAGCGATAGATAAGTTAACAAATACAAGCGCGAAAAGCGATATAATAAACTCAAAATCTATCGCGTAATTAATGATTAGTGGGATAGGTTTAATAGCATAAAGTTTAATTTGTAATGTAACGGATGATTGGTAAAACAAAAACGAGTTTATGCTAATAAGAGGATATTGCAAATGGCAATTAGATTATACGCTTAAGAAGTTTATAAAGCTTAAACTAGCTAAATTAATATTGTATAGATTATTAACGCTGCAATCTAAGCATAGCGATTTTAAAGCTTATTATAAACATTTTAAATACAAAAACGTAAAAACCCATTGTTTATATGATAAAGCTAAAACTTTTAAACACTTCGTTTTTTATAAGATCTCCATTAGAAGGTTCCATTTGTAATTGCTTAAACTTGTTTGTTTATTAACAATTGCTTGGAAAGGGTACGATTATATATAACAACTTTTCGTTTTCTCAAAAGAGTTCAAACGTTTTGTTGCAATAACATAATATTTTATATTTTGTAATCGAAAGCTTAATAATACTTCGGATAGCATTTAATATAGCGCTTTATTCGATTCTTTCTTTACCCTCTTTTCCTCCTTTTTATTTTTTGTTTTATTTCGAAGTTTAATTTAAAGCGCGACTTATAAAGCGCAATACAATACTTTATACAACAATATAAAAACTGCAATCTAATATAACAATTGTCTCTTTTAGTATTCTTTATCAATGCAATTGCTATATAGCCCGATACTTATTCTCTTTAAGTATAATAAGCAAAAACTAACCTTTTCAATACAAAACATTCCTTCAAACAACAAAAAAAAGCTGTTCAATAGAACTAGAATTGTAAAAGATCGCCAAAAGGAAGCGACTTCAATACTTTAATCTAGCAATGTTGTACAATACGTATCTAAATGATGAACTCTTAGATCTACAACCTATTAGTGTATCACCCGTCTCTAGTACCCTTCGGGAGGTCAAGAGCCTAGCTAGCTTACATAGACGTTAAACATAATAAATAAATAAATAAATTATATTAATAAATTTTATATTTGTATTATTAACTTTTTATTTTATTTTGAATTTTGTTTTTAATATAATTATTCGAAATTAAAAATAAATAAAAAATAAAAAAAACAAAACAAAAAGCAATGTTTTTTTTATAATTTTTTTTTATTTTAAAAACTATTCTTTATAACTTTATTTTGTATATTCTTAATTTTCAAAACTATAAAAACAAATATATAATACGAAAGGTTTTTTTTGTTTAAACTATAGAAATTAAATAATTATATAATAAAATTATATATAATATTATCTTTATTACTTTTTTTTCAACTTTTTTCTTGAAATAATTCTTTTTTTTATTGAAATTGATCGGCATTTTATTATAAAAGAACAATATTAGTTTTGTAAAAATTATCAAATTTTTTTAAAGAGATTATAAATCGATAACCTTAATAATTTCGCTCTCAACTTTTTGTTTTTCAAATCTAATAATAACTATTACATTAAAAATAATCAATCTTTTGAACAAAGTTGCAAAACCTATTTTTGCTTTTTTATTTGTAAATATAATTTTTTAAACCTTTTATATTCCTTTTATTTTATTTGTTTATATTACTTTAAAATAATTAATTTCATTAATAAATTAAATGATAATGTAAAATCTCGAATAAGTTTATAAAATATATTTATTCTTAAACGTTTCGATTTGTATATCAATATTTTCAATTTAAAAACAACCCGATATATCTATATTATAGATTAAATAAAATTGAAAGTTTAAAAATACTTTTATACATTATATATATAAATTTCTTGTTTTATTAATATAGAATTAGTACGTCAATTAGCCGCAATTTATAACAATTTTGCAAAAATTGAATATATTTATATTCAATACAACTATTGAAAAATGCTTAACAACTTTTTTATTTATTATAATCATTTCTTAAAATAATATAAAATCTTTAAATTCTTAGCAATTCAAATCAAAATCATCAACAATACTCAATTGTTCAAAAATCTCGAAAACAAGATTTCTAATCATTTAATTTAAACTATAACTTTTTATAAAAATAATTATTTTACTATAAAAGAACTAATCAATAAACTAATCAAAATTAATAAAAACAAAGTTTTTATATAAAAAAGAAACAAGTATTATATTTCTTAAAAACTTACTTTTGTTAAAAAGTTATTTATTACAATATCGATCCACTCTTTTCAAATAAATAAAAGCGTTAATTATTTTAACATTAGTATAATTCAATATATTTAACTCAAACTATTCTATTCGCTATGTAATACTTTGACGGGATATATTGAAACTTTTAAAAGTTCGATCTTTGAAGCTTTTACTCGGAATATTATTTTCTTTTTTGCTTTCAAAGTTTGTTTTTAAACGTTACAAATAAATTTTTACAAAATAAAAACGAATGTTTTTATTGATTTTATTATTATTATCGATAATTGTTGGATTTACACTGTAGGCCTACGGTTATATTGAGCACAAAATGTATGGTATGAAAAGTATTATATTAAATTAAGATGTATATCCTCTTTCCTTTGTACAAAGGAAAAAGAGTATATTTAATTATAAAAGAAATTGTATATTAACTCATTTCCTGCCCCTTTATTCAAAATAAAAAAAAGGATGAAAACTCTTCTAGTGTATAACAAATATTTCATATCTCCTTTGTATATATCATACAATACCTACGGCATTGCTCGATCTATATCAGGATTCTATTCACATATTTCAATATTAAATCTTTTTCTTTTCTTTGTACAAAGCGTATCATATAATACCATATGATATGGAGTAGTTATATTATACAAAGAAACCTAATATCGAGAACGTGAATATTCATTATTGTTCTATCGCCTAATTATCATTTTGTTTCTTTTTATCTTTATAATCTTTCGAATTATTCTTTTTTCTTTCTTTCTTTCTTTATTCTTTATAACCTTTTTGTTTAATCTAAACAATAAGTTATTTTTCGTATTAAAATACATTAGTTTTGTATAAAGTTTAATTAACTATAAGAATAGTACAAAAACAATCAAAAACAAACAAAACAATTGTATAAATAATAAAAAAAGATCAAAAATATAAGTTGTACAATTTCAAGCAAATCTATACTTCGAATTTCAATTTTGATATATATTTTGTACAATAGAATCCTTAACCTCGCTTAATATTAATAAATTTAAGCTTTTTGGAATATTGTTATTGATCGGATAAACAATAATCATTTATATATTGTATTACCAATTAACGGCGATATCCTACGTTTTCTAATTCATAACAATGTTCAACGTACAATTTTAACGCTTTTTGATATCGATTGTATAGCGATTCTTAATTGTATTTCTTTTAAACAAGTTTTGATTTGTTGTATATTATATATAAATACTTTTTTTATTCAATGTTTTAAAGTGATTGTATAAGGATATTATATGTTTTGTTAATGCTGTAGATACACTTCGTTCCCGGAGTATTATAGAACGATAGGCTATTTTGGCAACGTTTACAAAAATTGTAAATAGTGCGATCATGGAAAAAAATGTTTTGTATTACCCGGTAATGTTAAAATGGAAATTGCGGATAAAGATCGGTTCCGGGAATTGTTGGACAACGATGGTGAAAATAAAGCTATTATGGTTTGTACAATCGATAATAGCAAAGTAAAGGGAAATATTGATTTTGTAAATAAGCTTTTTATGATTGAATAGGTTTTTATTATACAATATATTTTTCGGGGGAATTTTAAAGTATTTTTGAATGTTTTTCTTTTTGCTTTTATAAAATGAAATAGGATGAAATAGAATGAAATAAAATAAAATGAAAGTTGTTTTTTTGTTGTATAATGCAAAGAAAAGTATGAATAAATAATAATATATATAAATGAAATAATAAATAAATGTTGAATAGTCTTTATAATATATTATAATGTACAATATTGTAATCGTTTAATGTATTAAGGGAATATAAAAAAAGGATACAAAATGAAATAAAAAAATCTTAGGAAAACTTTAAAAACAAAGAAAAAACAATTTGTACAAAAATATATAACCCTTATTTATCGATCTTTATGATCAACCTATCCTTTAATTCGTATATCCAATTTATTAATATCCATAAGCTTTTTTAAGGATTTGTTAAGATTCGCCTTCGTTATTGCATTGGCCAGATTATTATTCCTATTTATTTATCGAATCTTTATAAGCTTTTTTTGTTTATACGATTGTTTTAAAGCTATAATATTGATTATTAGCCTTTTTTTTTTAGTTGTTCTCAATTTAATCAAGTATTTGTATAAAGAGTAAAAATCGATGTATATAATAATAAATATATTAAATAGATCAAACTATTTTGTAATTATATTCATTATTGTACGAAATGCGATGTTAATATCGATACCGATCATTATACTATATACTTTAAATGATAATACACTTTTTGTTATTCGTTTGCTTTTTGTATTAGTGTAATGAATAATATTATTATTCAATTTGAAAGAATTTGATTTCATTGAAAATTCATTATTTAGTATAATAATATAATCTATTTGATTAATTAAATCTTTGTTATTAGCAAATGATTCATTAACAAAAATGAAAAACTTTGTTTTCGACAAATCCAAAGGAATATATTATAATTTGTAATTAATATTCTCTTTCTGCTATTTTAAACGTTTGTTCAATATATTAATCTTTTTGTCCAAAGAATATTGATATTGAGCAATAATAGATATATTATATAATACTTTGGGTTAATATATAATCGCAATGTATACATCTTTTACTTTTTGTTCCTAATAACAATTATCTTAATTTGTCGATTTCTTTATTAGCTTTAATCTTTTCCTTTAAACTTTTTGAATAAGCATAATATTTTTTTTGTTTTGTTGTATAATATATCCGTTAAATATCAAAAAAAATATGTTTAAAATCTTTTCGATTGGTTTGGTTAATAGTTTGGTTTTTTTCAATTCTATATTTTTTTTCTATATGAATTTGGTCAAAGTAAGGATCAAATTGTTATCAACTTGCATTCCCACAATGCTAAACTTTATACTTTAAGATATTAGCAAATATGGATCGTACGATAAAATATTTATATTTAACTTCTTTTGATAATGTTTTTAATAAGTTGCTTATCAATAAATGCTAGCTTTCGATATATTGTACAATAGTTTTTTGATAATTATAATTATACCAGGTTTATATTTATTCTTAAGCTTTTTTGGTAAATTAATTAGAATCGTACAATTAAGTATAGTATCTAATTGTATGTATGTTTAAATTATATCCTGGATCCATAGATTCATTCTCATTTTTTTTAAGGATAGAGTTAATGCTATAATGAATCGTTGATTTGAATATTAGATTATTAAAGATTGTATTAGAATAACTTGCTTATTATTATTGTTGTATGTTTAAATAATTAATTGGGACTTTTTGTATAGAGCATTTATAGTTTTCTTTTTCAATTTATTTATTAATTTAAAGTTAAAGATACGATTAATATAAATATTAGGATCGTATTGTATAAACTTAAATACATTTTTTGCGATTAATGAATCGATCTTTTTGGCTTAAGCTTTTTTAAATGGTTATCCATTTATTATAATAACTTTAATTGTACGAAATTGAATTATTAATTCATAATTACTTTGCTCCTTCTTTGTTATATAGACTTCAATAAAGGCTCGATTATTTTGTATAAAAGCAAGTATTTTCATAATAAGCATTTTAGCTTATTGACTTTCTCGAATTATCGCTTTTGTTTGTTGAAATTGTAGAATAGCCTTTTGTTCTTGTAGTTCATTATTGCCTTTAGCTTCTTTATTCGAAAAAGTATAGAATGATTTAACAACAATACATCGAAAATCTATTAGTTCGTTTAGCATTTTGATTGTACATATATAACCATTAGTTATCAATAATATATATAATTCTATCCATCCTTTTCTTTCTTTCCATATTCGAATTTGTAATTGCAATGGGAGGTTCAAGGTTTTGTACAAATTTGATTTATTCTATTTAATTAATATCTTTTGCGTTATTCTTTTGGTTTGAAGATTGCGAATTTGTTTTATTATTGATTAAACTACTTTGATTTATTTAATTATTTTTGAAATAAGAGTATCATACAAAGTAATTTTTGGATAAACATCGAATACTAACAATATAAGAATTAACTTTTAAGGATTTGCTATATCGTTCATAACCTTTATTGCTATTTGCAATAATGATTCTTTATCAATCTCTTCGTTTTTTAATTTATTAATAAGGATTTTATAAGCTTTTCGTATAAGGGTATAAAATCTTTCGATTTTTCCAATACTATAATACGCTTTCACTAATATTTCTTTGATTTCGATTAATATTGTTTAAGTATTTTATCGGAACTTTTTTGAAGAAAAATTGGTATTAGTATTATAAATAAAGTAATCTAAAGGACTCAAATATATATCGATCCAGCATTTTTATATTGCGTTCTACATAATCTTTATCGATATATCCTTTAAAAATATTGCCGTATTATACAATATCGTTTCGTTTATAAAATGAATAATTGGTTTTTTTTCAATATAAAAGATATCCAGAATTATTAAATAATTGAATTCAATATCATTTTTTAATACGAATTTAAATCGGTTGGGTAACTTCGCATACAATTAATAATGTTTGCAATACTTATACAATCTTTTGATCATTTGATTGTTTATATTATGCCTTGCGCGATTCAATATTTGTTTCAATCTTTGTACAAATGGATATTCAAAGCGTTAATGGACTTGTTTCAATTTTGCTTTAATCAAATAATTATAAAAGATTATACAATCCTTTTCTCCTAATAGTATTTATAGATAACTCTATTTCCGAATAATAAAAATCAAAATATTGTTTTATATAAAAACGTTTTGTACATTATCCAAATATACCTTTATATTGTCTATATCCTTAATGTAAAACAAAAATGATATATTAATAGGAACAATAAAAAATCGAATTCTGTTAATTAAGATTGGGATAATAATTATACCTTTGAATTATGCAAATCCTTTTCCGAATCTTATTTAATAATCCAAACTTTTTATATAATCAATATCTGCAAGAATATTTATATATATTAAAGCTTTAATCTGAAACTTTCCAATTATCGAAATTTTTAATACTTTAGTATCGAGTATAATACTTTGGAAAATGCTTTTATTGTATCTCCCATCCAATGAAAAAACCTTTTCAATATTGTTGAATAATCCAAATAATTTATCCGATTTAGTAAACGAATAGAAATATACATTATTATTCAATATCGTAGTAATATTTATGCTATTAATATTCTCAACTTTTATAAAGAATATATCGATTGTATTTTCCTTTATTAAAAGCTTTTTCTTATCATACTTCAGATTATATTGTTCGACTTCTTTTGAATCCGATTTTTTGGGTTTGATTTGAAAATAATCGAATTGTTTGTGGATTATATTATATTCTAAAATATATTGATTATACAACTTTCTTTATTCGTATAATAAATGATTTCAAACCCAATGACCGTTTTTGCCGCAAATAAAGTATACTTTTATTTGTCCAAAGCTTTTGTTATTATTACTTTATTTTTTTCTATATGATTTGCTTCGAAAAAAATTTATAAATAATTGTTTTAATCAATCAGAAAAATCTCTTTATTCGAAAAACATTCGTTTACTAAACACCTATCCGCAATAACCATAATAATCTTTTTTTCCTTTATTTGCTTTATTGTTATATATACAATTTGTCCAAAATTGTTGAAACTCCGATTCTTTTTTATATTGTTCATCTTCTTACAAATATATTAATAATATTAGATTTTGCGTTTATATAACAAATGCTATAATGTTTTTTAATTCCGCATAAAAACCTTTATACAAAATAGCAGATTGTAATAATATTATAAAGCATTCTCGTACATTTCGATAAATATTAAAGATTTGATTTTGTAGATTCGTTTTTGTTTAATAATTATCAATAAAACTATATTGCAATATATATAAATCGACGAATAGTTGTTCCAGATTCTTTAATAAGGATTTCTTTGAATGTTTTTGTATAATGTTTATTAAAATGGTTAATTGCCATTCGATTAAGTATTTCTAATAGCGTTTTTTTGTTTCGAAATGTATTTATACAAGTATAACCATATTATCAAATTCAAAGCTTTATCCTGATATCTTATCGAAATAAAAACTTAGTGTTTGATTTTTCAATATAGTGAAAAATATTAAATAATACTTTTTTTGTACAAAATCAATTTTTGTACAATAATCGAAAAAGATCTGCAATTTTATATTTAAAAAATCATATTCCTCTCCTTCATATTTCTATTTGTTATTTCTATATATCTTCATTATATCGAATAAAACTTTAGTATTTGTAGTAATATTGTACAATGTTCTTTTTTGTATAATATGACTTTGATTATTATATAATCTAATTGTTGAGGTTGTTGTATTACAGTTTGTATTGAAATATAAAAATGATTATTCTTTGTTCAATATATATAATACAGATTGTATAAATGGATATCAATGGCTTTCGAATATTGTATATTTATTGTCTATTTTTTATCGTATAAAATGTTCAATTATAAATTCGATTTGTTTAAGTTGAAGATTTAATATATTTTGGTTCAAATTTCGTCAATTAAATAGTTTCGATTCAAATTGTATTAAGGATTTGCTATACAATGAGTTCATTATTTCGCTTAATATAAAAAAGTCTTTAAAATTGATTTGTTAATATTCGTTTCTTTTTTGTTCCATTTCATTGTTTTATTCGGCTTTCGGACTTTTTGTTGTTATTTAAATTAATCTAATAAAGAATTCATATCGAACGATTGGTTTGTTTATTTTCATTCTATATCGTACAAAGTATAATCGATATAGTTTTAGATAAGCTTTATTTGTCGTACAAAAATAATCAATAATTCAATTAACAAAAGCTTCTTAGAATTCTTCCCAAAATGCTATTCCAATATATCATTGATATTAACAATTGATAATCTATATTGTAATGTATACATTAACTTTAGCTTCTATAAATTGTTTTTAAATTATTGAATTAAAAGATTATCCTTACCCTTCGATATTGTACAATATATTATTGAGTATAGAAAACATAATACTGCAATATTATAATGGATTGCAATTGATTTAAGTTTTATAAGATCGACGATATAGCTTTTTCGTACAAGCCGATTAATCGAAATGCGTAATGGATGCAAATAAGATTTCTTAAAGCATTTATATAGATTGTAATCAATATATACTCGTACGATATTTGTTCAAACCCTAAATTAAAATCTATTTGCAAATATTAATCTATAGTACAATTTCTAAAGATAATACAAAGTATTTTTTAATGGTATTTTACATAAAGATATTATATATATTAAATAAATATTTTTCGTCCATCTCTCGATTTTATCTCTTTTAAATATTATATTTAATTGTTTTATAATTGAAATATAATTTCAATCATTGATCAATATTGAGTTTACACTATAAGTTTACAATTGTATTGAATATAAAATATATAATATAAAAAGTATTGTATTGAATTAAAATATATATCCTCTTTCTTTCGTACAAAAGAAAAAGGGTATATCTAACTATAAAAGAAATTATATATTAATTCATTTCCTACCTCTTTGCCCAAAATGGAAAAGAAAATGAAAACTCTTCTAATATATAATAAATATTTCATATCTCCCTTGCATATATCGTACAATGCCTACGGCATTGCTCGATCTATGCCAGGATCCTATTCACGTGTTCCGACAATAACAAATTCATTAAAGATTTTTATAATGTTAAAGATTACCTTGATTTTGAAATATATATTGAAAATGTTAAATTCATATATTAAATAAAAAACACCCGTTTAAAAGCAAATATTTAAATAAAGACTTTTTTTTAAATGCTATTAAAAATATACGATTTTTTGATTTAACCAAATTAATAAAAGATCAAATTATAACCCTATTTTATATCCTTTCTAAAAACAAATACTTTTTTAAATCGAATACTTTCTTTAACTTTAAAACAAACAAATATGCTTCTATTAATATTATACTCTTTATTCTTTTATTTTCATTATTTAAACTATATTATTATTTATTTAAAACTTTTATTAGCATTAAAGATTACAACAATATATAGGATCACGTTATTATTTATTATATTTTTCTCAATCTTTTAATTAATAATTAAAAACAATCATTCGTTTTATTTTTTATTATAAATCTAGGTTTTTACAATATTATATTAAGTAAATCATAGTTTTCAAAATCGCAAGCAAAACTTAATTGTTTTAATTAGCGTTTCGAGTAATCTTCAAAACAACTATCTATATATTCTTTAAATCAAAATCTATTATTTTCAAAGAATAATTTGAAATAAAAAAAAATCGATCGATTTGTATAATAAAACATTAATCAAAAAAACGATAAATTTAATATTTACTAATAATAACGAAACGCTTAGTTTAAGTTTATCACCGTATCTATCACGCTTCCGCTGCCCGGCTGGTATAGTAAACGTTCCAATGCACATGCACATTGTTATAGCTCATATACTCGATTAACAAGTATATACTATACATATATCTTGCTTATACAGTTTATATATATATAACAATCTCTTTTTCGTAGTATAATCAAATAATAATAAATTTTAAAAACTTTATTAATCTTGTTTTAAACAACTTTTTTACAATATAAATATTACATTATTTACTATTTAAATATCAAATTGTTTTAACCATTTGATAATTATTTAAAAAAATATCTTTTTCGATAATACTTTTTTAAAAACACTTTTAAACAACGAAATCGTTTATTTATAAAAAAAAGATCAATATTAAACTTAGTTTAATAGCAATATACTCTTTATTATTTTTAAAAATCTTTTTGCTTTTCTTTTCTTTTTAATATATTTCGTTTTTTTCTCGATAAGTTTAATACTAATACTATTATATCTTCTAATTAAGTTATCGCGTTAATAAACTTTATATTCGCATTATCAACTTTTTATTCTACTTTTGATTTTGCTTTTAATATAATTATTCGAAATTAAAATTAAAGAAAAAATAAAAAAACGAAATAGAAAGCAATGCTTTTTTTACGATTTGCTTTTATTTCAAAGATTACTTTTTGTAACTTTACTTTGTATATCTTCAATTTTCAAGATCGCAAAAGCGAATATGTAATACAAAAAGTTTTTTTTGTTTAAGCTATAGAAATTGAACGATTATGTAATAAGATTGTATATAATATTGCTTTTGTTACTTTTTTTTCCAATTTTTTCTTTAAAACAATTTTTCTTTTCATTAAAATTGATTAATACTTTATTACAAAAAAGCGATGTTAATTTTATAGAAATTGTAAAAGAACTTTGAAAAGATCCCAAATCGATAACTTTGATAATTTTGCTTTTAACTTTTTGTTTTCCGAATTTGATAATAGTTGCTATATTAAAAGTAATTGATTCTTTAAACGAAATTGTAAAATCTATTTTTGCTTTTTTATTTATAAATATAGCTTTTCAAACCCTTTATATTCTCTTTATTTTACTTGTTTATATTACTTTAAGATAATTAATTTTATTAATAAGTTAAACAATAATATAAAATCTTAAATAAGTTTGTAAAGTATATTTGTTTTTGAACGCTTTGATTTGTATATTAATATTTTCGATTCAAAAACGACTCAATAAACCTATATTATAGATTAAATAAAATTGAAAGTTTAAAAGCATCTTTATATATTATATATACAAATTCTTTGTTTTATTAGCGTAGAACTAATACGCTAATTAGTCGCAATTTATAGCAATCTTATAAAGATTAAACGTATTTGTATTTAATATAATTATTAGAAGATGTTTAATAATCTTTTTATTCGATATAGCTACTTTTTGAAATAGTATAGAACTTTCAAACTTTTAGCAATTTAAATCAAGATTATTAACAATATTTAACTATTTAGAGATCTCGAAAACAAGATTTTCGATTATCTAATTTAAATTGTAGCTTTTTACAAAAACAATTGTTTTATTACAAGAAAGTTAATCGATAAACTAATTAAGATTGATAAAAACAAGGTTTTTATACAAAAAAGAAATAGGTATTATATTTTTCGAAAATTTGCTTTTATTAAAAAACTATTTATTACAACATTGATCTATCTTTTTCAAATAAATCGAAATATTAACTATTCTAACATTAGTATAGTTTAATATACCTAATCTAAACCATTCTACTCGCTATATAATATTTCGATGGGATATACTGAAATTTTCAAAAGTTTAACCCTCAAAATCTTTATCCAGAACATTGTTCTTTCTTTTGCTTTTAAAGCTTGTTTTTAAACGTTATAAATAAACTTTTATAAAATAAAAGCGAATATCTTTATTAACTCCGTTATTATTATCAATAGTAAATCCATTAAAAACTTCTATAATGCTAAAGATCACTTCGATCCTTAAATATACATTAAAATATTGAATCAATGTGTTAAATAAAAGATATTCGTTTAAAAACAAGCATTTAAACAAAGATTCTTTTTTGAATGTTATTAAAGATATACAATTCCTTGATTTAACCAAACTAATAAAAGGTCAAGTTATAACCTTACTTTATATCCTTTTCAAAAACGAATACTTTTTTAAATCGAATACTCTTTTTAATTTTAAAGTAAATAGATACACTTTTATTAATATTACGTTCTTTATTCTTTTATTTCTATTATTTAAACTATATTATTATTTATTTAAAACTTTTATTAATATTGAAAGTTACAATAACGTATAAGATCGCATTATTATTTATTATACTTTTTTTAATCTTTCGATTAATAATCGAAAATAATTATTTATTTTATTTCTTATTATAAATTTAGGTTTTTACAACATTATATTGAATAAATTATAGCTTTTAGGATCGCAAACAAAACTTAATTACTTTAATTAATACTTCGAATAGCCTTTAGAATAATCATTTATATATTTTTTAAATTAAAACCTATTGTTTTCGAAAAATGATTTAAAACAAAAAAAGATTAATCAATTTGTATAATAAAACATTAATTAAAAAAATAACAAACTTAATATTTATTAACAACAACGAAATGCTTAATTCAAATTTATCATTATATTCACAATACAATCCTTCAATTTTATATCTACAAAGAAACTTAATTCTTTTTTTTCTTCTTTTTTTCAATAAATATTCGAGAAAACTCTTTTAATAATTGCTTAAGAAAGTTTGCATTACAAAACCACAAAAACTCTACGAATTATTACTTTATCTTTTATTCGATATTATCGATATTTACGCTTTTATACTCGTATAATTCGAACTTTTATATAAAAAATACAAATATAACAAGCTTTTCGCTGTTACTTTTAATAATATCGAAACCATTATACAAAAACATTGATAAGAATAAAACTAAAAGAATTAACTTTTAACCGTTATAAACGCTTATTAATATACTGTAAGACTGTAGAATGGCTCCGACCATTCGGACCTAACACCCTCACATGATCTCGCCTCTCATAAGGAGTATTTATACTCCTTTTACTCTATATCTTAGATCATTATATTATATTTTGTTTATTGAGTTTTATTTCCTTTACTATTTCTTTTCTTAATTGTATATATGTTCATTATAATCTAGATTATCCATCTTGATTATTCTTCTCTCCTTCGTCGTTCATAACCGTTTTAATTAACCTTAACCCTTATTTCTCTTTTATTATATTGTTTTTTCCCAAAAAGCTATTCTTTTTGTTGTTTTTGGTTATTATTTCTATCCCTCACTTTTTTCCCTTTTACATTGATAATCTACACAAAAACAAAAGTTTATCCAAAGTTAGTTATTTATAAAAACAATATATAACCTTAAATTCCTTTCGATATACCAAAGTATTTTGTAAGGAATCCAAAATATCGGAAAAGTTGACGAAGAAATTATGGACAATAATAGTATAGAATTGCATCCTTCGATAAAAATAAAAAGAAAACAAAAACAATAAAATAGATTATACTTCGAAAAAAAGGAATCCAAATTATAAGCAATTATATTCTCGTTTAATATCGATTATTTAAATATAACAACGATAAAGATAAGATTTGATAGCATTTATATTACGAATTGAACAATAATACAAAATGATTATAGAATTAACAATTATTATCAAAAACAATAGTTTTCTTTATTCAACGATTTGGTTTATAAATTGTATACCAAATTTATTTTACAATTCATAACCCGAAAAATTCAATATATACTATCCATATAGCCTTTGTTATTGATATTAAAAAGCTATTCAATAGCTTTATATTTTTAAATTTGAAAATCAAATTGAAAAAGAAAGAATACAACCTATTGAAACTTTAAATAATTATTGAATTGGTTTGATTATATTTTGATTTGATTAAGTACTTATGATTAAAACATCAAAGATTAGTATATAAAGTAAATAAACTTTGTAGAACGATAAACAATAATAAATTTCGACGCGATCATAAAAATTTTATTTTAGGTTTGGGTATAGCAAATACTAAACTTTCGAGAAAGATCTAAATATATTTTGATTATCTACTTGATTGATCTAATATTGTTTTAATTGATTTGTATAAGCCAAATTACAATCGACATATTACACTTCAACATCGATAAATACACACAACGATACTTTGCGAATTTGTAAAGTATTAACGCTAAAGTAAACAAGGATTTTATCGTTATCAAAATCCTTTACTTATTATTAAAGATTTGTTTTTCTTTTTGTTTATATTATTCTTATTACTCTTTCATTATTTTATTTACATTATCGAAAAAAATTTATATTTCAATTATATTATATTTACATTTTATATAATTCAATTGTTTAAGTTACAATATTTTATTAATCAATTATATTTTCCAAACTTATTAATGATCCTAGTACATTTGCATTTAATATAATGGCTTTCAAAAATTTTAAAATCGAAAAAACTAATAGATTTATCAATAGCAAACAATTTAGCCTTTTTGGTAAATCAAAACTTTATAAAGGCAAGCGTTATAATACCAAAAACAAACAATTTGCAAAAGCAAAACTTAAAATCATTGTTTTTTCTAAAATCAAATCCAATTTTGAAAAAGATTTTGAGCAAAATAAAAATGCTTTTATATTTAACAAAAATAATGTTAAAAAGCTTATCAAAGCTTTTGTAAAGTTTAACAAAAAAAGTCTACTATTCGCAAAAAAGGAAAGAATATTATGGTTCAATAGTATCAATACAACAAAATGATATAAAGTTATAGAGAATCTTAAGCGAGAATACAACATAACTAAAAAAAAGTTCCGTTATCGAATTCTTAAACAAATAGAGTATAATTTTCGATTTGGTGTAAAGATTATGAATAAATACAAATCATTTGATTGAAATTGAAAAAAGATTTTCAAGCTTGTCTTTCTAACAGAGTATATTGCACAAGACACTTTTCGATTAAAGTATAACCAAAACTATTTGCAAACTTTGATATTTAAATATAGCGCAAAAGAAAAATATAACCTCAAAAACATATTAATTTATAATCGAAGCTACAACTTTATTACAATTCAGTTTATAACAAAAAAAAAGATTATTATTAAAACCATTACTTTTTTGTTCTTGGAAAGTTTAAATATTCGATTAAGATTAAGATTCGTTAATAAAATTAATAGTTTATTGAAAAAATATTACATTTTGATTTAAACCTTGATCTATATAATTTATATAAAGTATACGAATTTGTTAAATTACAATAAAAACTTTGAAAAGAAAACTTGATTAAGGAAAATTGATGTTGAGATAGTTAATACTATTATAAAGATTATAGGAAAACTTAAAAAAAAGAAATCTGTATCTTTCAAAGATTATAATAATAAAATAAATTCATTAGCCAAAATATTCGAAATGTTTGTTATCAAAAGCATTGTATTTTTAGTTAAACTTATTATTACAAAAAAGTCTATAGCTTTTTCTAGCTTTATTAAAGTTCTTGATAATAATAAAGTAATAGAAATTAATATAGTTTATAACAAATTTTATTTCTATTATTAGAATATATAATCTAAAAATAAAAACTATACTATAAAGAAAAATTGTTTAGTTTTCAAAAAGTATTATATAAAAAAATGAATCATTTTCGATAGATTTGATATTATATATTGAAAAAAGAATCAAAATTAAATAGAACTATTTCAAATCTTTTATAATAAGAATATAAATCTTTTGGCATGTTTTGTATTGGCTAATATAAAAATAAATAAATGGGATAAAAAGAACAATTCAAATTCAAAATTGATTAAATATATTAATATCATTAAAATTGTTAATAATGGTGTTCATTTCTTTAATAATATCAATTCGATTTCATTCTTTACTTTTTGTTTAAATGGCTTTATCCTGGAATATATTAATGTTGCTATTCAGTTTAAACTTGTTATTTTGCAATTTGAACAATACATTAGCAAAGACAAGGCAAGAAAAATCATTTCCATTTTAAAACAAAAACTTGAAGATATAGTTTCAAAACTTGTTATTTTTACTTCTACAAAAGCTTAAACGATTAAATCTTTTCTATTCAATATTCCGAATTCTATAATAAATGATATACTTTCAAATGATTAAGATTTTGTAAAAATGAATTCGTTAATCGTTATTAAAAAAATTGTTTTTAAAAAGCCAAAAAAAAAGCTTATTTTTTTGATTATAATCAATGGTTATGGTACAATTAAACAAATTAAACATTTGATCCTTGGAACTAAAGTTTTTATTTTTATCGATTTTTTGTTCAAAACAATATTCGAACTTTGGAAAAGATGGTTGATCAAGATTAATAATTCATCAAAACCCGAAATATTAATATTAGAATTTCTCGAAGTTGTTAATAATATATCATTTGCTATTTTGAAATCCTATACTATTATGGCTTAAAATCGAAAATCTATTGAAATACAAATCAATTATTATAATACGTTTAAATACAATTCTTTGGTATAGGTAAATATAATTTTTGTTGTTTTGCTAAATTACTAGAGGAAGGTGTACAATTAGATTATATACATTTCGAAAACGAATCGAGATCGTAAAAAGCTATCGATAATTAAAATTCTATTGAATAATTAAAGCCTAATCGAAACTATCCTTAACAATGGTTTTATAATTAATATAATGAATGATAAACTATATATAGCTTTAAACCTTTTAATAAGCCCGATGAATATGAATATTATTAGCATCGATATAATCGAATCGAAACTTATAGGTATATATAGAAATGTTAAAGTTTCTTTCAATAGAATCATGAATATAATTAATATCTATATGATAAAAAATGCTCGAAACAAACTTTTATTGAGTATATTATAGTTTATTATCGACGAAGTTATATTTAATTATTAGTACAATTTACAATATATTGCGATTATCGATAATAATGGTAAACATTATACAAATGTTTAGTATAACGAACAAGTATTGCAAATAGTTTATAATAAACATTTCTTCAATATTAATAAAGAAAACTAAATTCCGATATATTCAACGGGCAATATATCAATAATCTTATATTAAATCCTTTTCGAGAAATAAAACTTTTGAAAAAGCAAATGGTATTTAACAAATATTATAAATTGTTAAACCCAAAACTTTGAGAATGATTGAAAAAAATATTGATTTATCTAGAACTAATTGAAAACCATATTCTATTTCTAAATTCATAAGATTTATATATTAATAAACCAGAATATATTGGATATTTAATTGTTTTCGAAAACGATGACAAATCTATTTATAAATATCATTGAATTATTGCACAATCTATATATTCAATGATTAAAGTATTGGTAGAAGATTTCCGAAAAAACTTTTTATTTTTTATTAATATTTTATATAAAAACAAGATCAATAAGGTTCAATCATTTAATATTCCTACGAATATAAATGGAAAAGATTCTGGAAGATTAGCAAATTAGTTTAAACATTATAGGAAAATGTTTCTTTATTAAAAACCTACTAATAAATAGAAAAAGTATTTAATACCAAAATTTAACAATAAATCTGAAAGATATCAATTAACTTTTGAATGTATAAAGGAAATCAAGTATAAAGATATACTTATCGAACAAAAAAGAGATTTATTATTATTATATTTTTTAAACCGCGAAAATGCTTTAGTATTTGATTGAACTCATATTAGCAAAATGTAATCTAATATTACACTTCTTCAAAAGATTAATACAATTCCGTATATAATATAACAAACAACAAATTTTCCGATTCTAAAAGTTTTAATGTAAATAGTTTTTAAAATGCTTTAAAATTATATTAATCAAGGAATATTCGAATATTGCAAAAGATTATATAAAAACCTATAGTTTTTAGTTAAGAAAAAAACTTTTAACATTTACAAAATCATTATTCGGAATACTAATCTTCTATTTGATGCAAATACCTTCATTAAAAATTTTGCGGAGTATATAATTGTTTTTTTAATCGATTTCTTTTTTGGTTATGATCAAATTCTTTTGGCAAAAGAAAATAAGAATATAACTACATTTCAAACTCTATTTGGTTTATTACAATAAACAACTTTTCCACAAAAAGCAATAAACTTAATGGTTTAGTTTTACAAAATTGTTCTAAAAATCTTAAACAATCTTTCGCTAACTATAATATTGCTTTTTTTAAATAATATTGAGATTAAAGGTTTATTGAATAATTATAATATAAAAAAAATCGAAAATAGAATTAAACGCTTTGTTCTTAAGCATATTCAATCCATTAACAAAACGCTTGAACGATTAGAAAAAGCGAATTGTTCAATTGAAGCTAAATCAAAATAATATATAAATGGAATCTAGATTATTGATTACATCTATACCGCTAATAAACGAACTTTTATAAATACAAAAATCCAAAAGATTATTAATTGGCCTACACTATTCAATAAACATAATATTCGAATGTTTTTTAAAGTTTATATTTTCTTTCGAATTTGAATAAAAAACTTTGCCAAAAAAGTAAATCCTTTATATCGATTATTAAAGAAAAATGCAAAGTTTATTTGAATAAAGCTAAAGTAACTTATTATAAATTTTTTAAAGTATACTTTAACCTACACTTTTGCTTTTATACCTTTGCGATACAATAATCCGAAAAAAGTTAATAAAATTGTTTATAATGTTGATGTTAGTTTTGAAGAATAGAGTACTCATTTGGATCAAATGCTTAATAAAAAAAGAATAATGGTTTGTTTTGAAAATAGAATATGAAATATAATTAAAAAGAATTACAATGCAATTAAAAAAGAATATCGTAATATTTTAAAAGCTTTATAAAAGTTTAGATTTGATCTTTATAATATATATTTCATTCTCGAAACTAATACTAAAGTTTTGGTTATACAACTTAATCGTGTTGCTATTGATTTATTTGAAGCTTTAATTACAAAATAAATCGTTTGGATTCGATTGTTTGATTTTGAAGTTAAACATATCAAAGAAACATTATATACTATTGCTAACGAACTATCAAAACAATTTTAAAGTTCTTTTGATCTTTTTAAAGATAAAGTAAATATTGATAATTAGATCGCCGAAAAGCTTAATAACGTTGTAGCAATAAATAACTCGCGAAACTTTACAAATTTGTAAAATATTGCATTATACAACAAATACTCGAAAAATAATCGAAAAATCGCTTTCTATTTGTTAATTTTACAAAAACCAATAAATATAACAATATTAGATTTTGGAAAATTTAAAAAAAAAGCTTTAGAATTCAATGTACAAAATAAATATTTGTTTAAAAATAAGTTAAAGAATATATCTCATCAACAAATCATTGATAACAAAAATAAACACTTAAAATTGATTTTTTATTTGTATAATATATATAATTACAAAGGAATAGAAAGTATATTCAACAAAGTTTATCAACTATATTATTAAACAAATATATTTCAAGAAGTTAAAACATTTATCAAAATTTATCCTAATTGTTAATTTTGTAAATTAGATTTCAAAAAAAAAGTTGTTATATCCAACTTAAATCAGCATATATTGAGCCAAATGCGGTTTAAATATCATTTATATGCCTATTGATAATAATTACAAATACTTAGTGGTTTTGCGTAATAATCTTTTTAAATAAATCAAAGCAAAACCTTTGTATACTACCAACTCGAAAAATATTGCATTGTTTCTTTGGAATATTGTTTGTTGATATAATATATTTGGAAAAGTTATTATAAATGAAAGGCTTGAAAACAAAAATTATATAAAATATTTTACAGTAAAGTACGGAATCAATAAAATCCAGATCTCAATATACAATTCGAAAATAAACAAAGTAATAGAACGTAAATATTAATTATTAAAAAATAGTTTAGTTAAAGCAATAAAAGGAAAAGGAAAATGGTTTTAGCATTTGAATACTATCTTGATAATTGATAGGGTTATTATTTATAAGTTTATCAATTTTACTCTTTTCTATATGATTTATAACCGGCATTCTGTTCTACTAATCGAGACCAAATATTGTATATAAAGAATTCTAGATTAGGATATTATAAAAACGAGATCCGATTTGTTGGCTATTTGTATACGCCAATTTGAGATAAAGAATAAGGATGTTTAGAAAGTTGCATTGTATAAAAAACGTTATCGATTCGATAAAAAAGAACATTTTAACAAAGATTACAATGCAATAAAAAAAAATATCAAACAAAACGATATAATTCTACATAATAATCCATTAAACAAAATCAATATATTAAAAAAGCGAAAACTTGTATATCAATAGCTTAGACTTTATCAAATAACAAAAATAAACATAAACAAAAGCATTTACATTTTAAAAAAGCTAGATAAAACTCGTTTGTATGGAACTTATATAAGCAACAAACTCAAAAAGTTTATTCAATATAACAATATAACTATTCCAATAAAGCTAGATAAAGTTAAAAATGATGATTTGGAAATTGAAGATTCTTTGAAAGTTTTAATTCTTTTGTTTGAAAAACTTATTAAACAAATTCTAAAGAATACAAATCAATTAACAAACGATAATCCGATATCTGAAAAAAGTTAATTGTTTCGCTAACCTAATCTGGTTATCGAAATCCTTTTTTGCAAATCAAGATCTACATAAACAAAATCTTAAACTCCTCAAATTTGATACAAAGCTTTAGCTTTGAAGTCTAGCTTTATTAAAGATATCAACTCATATTGTCGTTCGATAGGTTAACCAAATCTTCGATATTGTTATTTAATGGATTGGCCAAATCCTTTGAGGTTGTTGTTCAAAGCTATTTGTGATTTATTATTTTATTTCAAATAAATAAGTTATTTATTATCAAAAACAATATTATTTATTAGTAAATAAAGCAATTACTTTATTAACAAAATGATTTCTATTTCTTTTTATTTGTATTAGATCATTTATTTTCTTTTGTTGATTGTTTATATCATATGTTGTTTTTGTTTAATTTGTTTTTTTGTTATATTAATATCTTTTTTTCCCCTTCTTTTCAATCCTTTTCTTTAATAACAACAATTTTTTTTATATACCATACTTTGATTTTTATACCCTTTTGTATTACCAATTTTACAATTCTTTAACTTCGATATTAATTCTTTTGCTTTCAAACAATTGTTTTTTTTATCAATCTATTAATTCTTTAGCTTTTTTTGTATTTATAAATCTTATTTTTTCTATAATAATTCTTTACACTTTTATACTAAATCTTTTATATCCCTTTGTTTTTTGATATTACAATTTCTCACTTTTGTTATACCCTTTGTTTTTTACAATGAATAAACCAAGATTTTTGTTAATTAAAAAGATTAAACGTAATAAAGCTAATTAATAACTTGTAATCTTCTTAATTATTGTTGAAATATGATATATAGAAAAATTTAATCATTTTTTGTAGATTCTAAAATAATACAGAAACTGATTTATTGAATTATAATATAATGTGTATACTTTTTTTAATTATTTTGTATTAATTTTGCAATATAAGTTTGAGAAAGTTATGAATGAATTGGTAATCGATATAATCCAGGATAAAGTATGATTTATTGTTAATGTTTTTTAAAAAGATTATTTGAAAGATAATATAGTTGCTATTAGAAAAATAAAGAATGTTTAATATAAGTGTAAAGGATATTTAAACAATATTATGGATTATTAAGCAAGATTTCCTATTAATAAACCTTTGACTTTATTGCTCATCTTCAAATAAAGTTTTTAGTTTGTTAAAAATCTATATATTATTGTTAAAACTTTTAGATTTGTAAATATAATCGATAATATTAATGGTAAACTAGTGTATTAATTATTAGAAGTATAAAAACAAGGATATTATATTAATCGATAAATTATACTTTCTAAGTTCAAAGAAATTGTTTTAATTGTATTAAAAAAAAAGGTTAAAATGAAATAGATTGATAAAAAAGTTAAAGATTTAAACTTTTTTTATAATAAATATGGTTTATTAGATATTGATGATAAATAATATTATTTGAAAACGTTTTCTCGATCTATACTTGTATTCGAAATTAAGAATGTGGATTTGGATATTTCTATTGAATTAGCAAATTACAATATAATAATTTGGGAATATTTAAGTATTAATATTCTAGCCAAAAAAGTTGATTGCAAAACAAGCTTAATGGATATTATGATAGTTTATTATTGGACTTTTGTTAAACTTAATAATCATATTATTGAATATTAAAAGATTAGTAAATATATTACTTTTAAAATATATAAATGTTTTTTTATAATTATTAATAACAATTTTGTATAATTTTAAGTTTTGTTAAAAGGATACATTACTAAATAAATCGAATGATATTAGATAATTAAATTAGTTATTTATTGTTCGTTAAATATATATTTATATTATATTCAATAATTAGTAAATATTTTCGGTTTGGAAATTGTTCGTTATAAAATAAAGGAGCTGGATAGTAGGTTAACGAAAGTTTATACAAAAAAAGATATAATTGATAAAATGTATATTTTTGGAAAGTTTTATAATTAATTTAAGCTTTATACTATTGCGAAAAAGGTTTAATATTAATAAACTTTTGGTTTATTGGCTTTTCAAAAGCTTTTTTTTAATGAAATAAATCCTTTTGTATATTTAAACGTTTGCGGAGTACTATCGTTAATAAGATTTGTTTGGATTTCGACTTCGATATTAAACATTCTTAATAATTTAATTAAAAATGATATTTAAACTTTAATCAAAATGTATCAATATTATTATTATTAGAAAAGAAAAGATTATGGTTTTTTATATACAATTTACTTTTTTTTAATACAACAAATTATACATATTGATTTGGCTTTTTGGTGAAAAATAGCTTTACAAAGATTTAATAAAAAGTATTGCTTATTAATAATTCTTTTCCTTATAATAAAATATATTTCGATTGAAAATTTTAGTCATTTGTTTGTATATAGTAATACTTTGGATATTTTTGGTTTGAAAAAGAAATGTAATTTATATAGTGCAATTATATCCTTTGTTTTTTATAACAATTGTAAAGTTGAATATCGAATTTATTCCTTTTTTGTTTTGATAAAGAAAACTAATACTTTTTGGTTAATTGAATTAATTAAAGCTTTCTCTAAAGTTTTGTTGTTTAGTGTTAAAGAATGGCAATCATTGTTATTCAAGATTAACTTTAAGGATTATAAAGCTATAAAAAAGAATGCGGAGTTGGATTGAAAAGTTATTACAAATCCAATAGATATATTAGCTTTAAAAACAATTGTTAAGATTAATGTAATTGTTATAAACATTAAGCCTTTATATGCTTCTATAGTTCTTTATATAATTGTAATGTATAACGATAACAATTAATTTTTGCCCTTTTTTGAAAATAGTATATTATATTCAGCGATATTCAAATCATATTATGATTTAGTATCAATCTTCAATAAGAATATATCGAAAAAAGGAAAATTTGTAATATTTAACTTTTCGATGGATATTTGTATACTTTTTGTATATTTTGTTAAATAAGCATTTATAGAAATTTTGTTTTGGAATAATATATTAATAAAGAAAAGCGCTTTGGAATTGTTATAAAAACTGAAAAAGCAATTTAATTTATAATACAAAAAGTTGAAAAAGAATATTTTAGCTTTTTTTGTACAAATTTTCAAAAAAGTAAAAAAATGGGAAAGAATATATAAAAAACATTTATTTTTTGATTGTTTAATAGTAGTTTATATATTAGAATTAAATGTTGATTTTTGTCACGCTCTAACGTTACTCCGTTCCGGCTAACCGGGTGGCGCCTGGCTTGATCCGCTATGCGAGGCGATTCATATATATAACTTTTTTATTTTGTAGTCTTTTTGTTCTGTAGTTTATAATTCTAAATGTTGATTTTAATAGTTTACGATTTTCGTTACATTATTATAAACTCCTTAAGATAAGAAATTGAGTATTTATTAGTATACGCTTACATCTATATATACTTCGTATATTTCTAATCTAAACATTCGCTTTTGTATATACCGCACGTTTTTGCTTTTGTTTTTGTAATCCTCCCGCACTTAGATTAACATTATTTGCTTTTTTACATACTCTTTTTCTTTTATTTCTTTCAATATAAAGGCTCTCTTTTTCGTTGTCGCGGATTTATAAACTAAGCTTGCTCAGCAATACAATCAATTTATATGGCAATATAATAAGATCGCTTTTTTTCGATCTCTTTCTTTTTTTCGAAACATCACTCGTTCAAAACCCTTTCTTTTTAATCTTGAAAAGTTCAATAATAACATTTATAAATACGATACATAACTCTCTTCGATTAAAACAAAACTATAGGTCGATAGCGTAGTTATAAACAACTCGATAGTTCAATTTTATTACATTTACTTTAATCTCGAATTTCTTGTTCAAGCTATGATGCTACTTCAACTCTTTCACGATTTCAATATTTCTTTCAATTACATTACAATCCTTGATCAACTTTTTTGTATCTACGATAATTCGAACAAAGTACAAAAAGTGAAGGATAGATTATTTTCTTTTAAATAAGGTATCGATTCATTGCATACCTATATTACAAAATTTGAAAGAACTTTATATAAAGCTTGCAATTAAATATGGTTCGATTCAAACAAAATCTTTACTTTTTGCAATAGCCTTAATACTATTATATATAATCGATTGTTTTAATAATTGTTTTTTTTTTGTATCTATATCGAATTCATTCAAATTATCCAACAATTAGTTATACGAGTTAGCTTTTTAGTTTTTTTTTCTGACAATTCCGGGTTTTCCGCCCTTGCAGTACTTTATATACTACCCAGGCATTACTCGAGCCATAAACTAATAAACATTACACGCATAAACATAATTAGCGTTTTCGATAATATTAATCCATTTAGCCTTATTTCAAACCTTAGTACACTACACTTAACAAACCTAATCCCTCATATATACACACCGGAGTTCTCCTCAAAGGAGTACATATCGTTCCGAAAACAAAATAAATGCGTTAAATATAATAATCTTTATTACTAAGTAAAAGCCTATAACTTTGCTTTGTATATTAATACAATAGAATCCTTTATATTGGCCGGTATTGCTAACGACCAATCGGATTCGTTGAATAAAGAAAAAGTGGATTATAAAATAAAAAAATTAACAAAGGATATTATCAATAATCGTTACCTTTATAAATAAATAAAGGAAGTTGTTGAATTTATTAGTATATAGCATTTGGCAAAAAATCAATTTGCTAATAAAGCTAGTGTTATACCTTGATTTCAATTTATAGCTTAAATCGTTTGTTTATAAGCTTAGGGCAAACTCTACAAAAAGGGGGGGTAATGTTACGCTTTAACGTTACTTCGTTCCGGCTAACCGAATGACGTTTAGCTTAGCCCGTTACGCGAAGCGATTCGTGTATATAACTCTCTTACTTCGTAGTCTCTTCGTTCCGTAGTTTATAATTCTAAATATTGATCTCAATAGCCTACGACCTTCGTTACAATTTTCTTATAAATAAAGAATTCATTGCTTTTTCCCATTTCATTTTCAATGGTCAGAAATCTAATCGTTTACGTTTTCTAAGCTTTAACATTTATAATTCTTAAAACGGATCCTTTGAAAATAATGGAGATTCAGAATCTTTGAAGAAAAGATAATACATTAAAAAAAAGATTTCATTACAATAATCCATTCATAAACCAAAATCGTTTTGTATATTGAAAAAATTGTTTGCTATACAAAGCAAATGATTATAAATTCTTAAAATGTTTAAAATCGAAATAATGAATTCGAAGTGTAATGGATTTGCAAAAAGATATTTTGCGAATTCGTAAAATTTAACAATCAATATTAGAGAATATTGGATCGATGGATTTTGTTGAAATATTTTATTAATATAACGGAATAAGTATATTAGCTTATTTATTGATATACGAATTTGGTTAAGCTTGTTTTTTGCGGTTTTCTTTTGTTTTTGTTTTTAATTAATCAAAATTAATCAACAAATAAAATAAAGAGGAATATGAAACTATAGAATGGCTTCGACCATTTGAACCTAACATTTTTATATAATTTCGCTTCTTATAAAAAATATTTATACTCTTTTTACTCTGTATTTTAAATCACTATATTATATTTTGTTTATTGAGTTTTATTTCCTTTATTATCTTTTTTCTTGATTGTATATATATTTATTATAACCTAGACTATTCATTCTGATTATCCTTCCCTCCTTTGTTGTTTATGATCGTTTTAGTTGACCCTAGCCTTTATTTCTTTTTTGTTATGTTGCTCTCTCCCAGAAAGCCATTCTTTTTGTTGTTTTTGATTGTTGTTTCCACCCCTCACCTTCTTCCCTTTTACAATACTAAATCTCAATTATATTTAAACAACATCTTTATTATTATTAACAAAAAACCTTTAATTTTTTCGATATATAAAACCTTTTAAAAAGCTTTTTTCAAAATTGATTCAAATATATTATCACTTTATCATCCATATAATCATAAAATTATATTGGAAAATGAAAAGAAAAAAGCTTTGAAATATAGTTTATTTTACAAAATATTGTTAAAACAACTAAAAGTTATTAAAGAATATCTAATTAATAATTTAATTAAAAAATTTATAAAGCTTAATCAAACTCTTTACGTAATATTCGTTTTGTTTATTCGAAAAATTAATAATGCTTTTCGATTTTGTATCGATTTTTGTTTATTAAACTTTTTCATTTGCAAGAATCGATATTCTTTTCCTTTAATCAACGAAATGCTTGTATGTTTCGCTAATAAAAAGATTTATACGAAGCTTAATATTTATTAAGCTTTTTATTGGATCAAAATGAATCCTATTTTTGAAGAATATATTATGTTCTGTATGCGTTACAGTTTTTACAAATGTAAAATTATATTATTTAACCTTACAAACGGTTTAACAATTTATTAGAGGTATATAAACAATATATTCTTCGATTATTTAAATGTGTTTTGCATTGTTTACTTTAACAATATTTTGATTTACTTTGAAAACAAGAAAAATCATCAAATTTAAATTAAACTAGTCCTAGCTCGATTTAAAGCTATTGATCTTTAAACTAACTTTAAAAAGTATAAATTCGATATTAAATATATTAAATATCTCGGATTTATTATCTTTATCGAAGATATTAAAGTTGATTTAAAGAAAATAGAAGTAATTGAAAGTTAAATATACTTTACAATCGTTAAAAGAATTCAATCATTCTTTGGTTTTTACAATTTCTATTATTGTTTTATTAAAAATTATAGTATTATAATCAAACCTTTAATAAAGCTTATTAAGGCTAATACCCTATTCTATTTCAACGATTTGTATTGTAATGCGTTTAACGTTTTGAAACAAAAGTTTACTTCCGCTTTTTTGCTTCGGCATTACGATTATAACCTTTTTTGTATATTTAAAATCAATATTTTAAATAAAATAATCGCTAATATGCTTTTTTAAAAGTATAATAACGATTAGCTATTTATAATATACTTCTTCAAAATCATGATTTTTATTGAATTGAACTACAAGGTTTATAATAAAGAGATGTTATCGATAATATGCTTTTTCGGCCATTAGAAATCAGAATTAATTGGCTTTCCTCATTAAGTTCGAGTTTATATAGATTACAAAACTTTGAAATACTTTATAATTATTAAAGCTTTGAACGCTTAATAAGCTTAATAAACCAAATTGCTAACTAATTACAATTTTGTTATTATATATTGTTTTGATAAAAACAATTCTTTTGTTAATGTCTTTATATATTGTATTAATAAGCTCAATATATAAAATCAAACGAAGAAAAAGAATCGCTTTTAATAGTTTATAAAGAACAATCAAATCGATACAAGGATTATATAGAATAATTTAAGAAAGAAGATTAACGATAACGCATTGTTTATTATAAACTTAATTTTTATTATTCTTTATTTCAATATTATCACGGAGAATAGCTACGAATATATAATAAAGTAATATCAAAGAGGAATAAAGGTATAAATATAAAATAGTGATTGTATTATTGTTTATCTCTTTAAATATAGGATTTATCTGTTCTTTATATACTATATACGCATAATTACATATTGTAAAAGGGAAGAAGGTGAGGGGTGGAAACAATAACAAAAAGAATGGCTTTCTGAAAGAGAACAATACAACAAAAGAGGAGTAGGGGCTAAAATCAATTAGGATGGTTATAAACAACAAAGGAGGAAAAGATAATCAAAATGGATAATCTAAGTTATAATAGATATATATATAATTAAAAAAAAAATAGTAAAAAAAATAAAATTTAATAAACAAAATATAACATAATGATCTAAAATATAAAATAAAAAAAGTATAAATACTCCTTATAAGAGGCAAGGTTATATAAAAATATTAAATCCAAATAGTTAAAGCCATTTTATAATCTTATATTTCTTTTTATTTCATTTATTAATTAATCTCAATCAACCAAGAACAAAAAACAAAAGAAAACTATAAAAACAAGTTTAATCAAATCTATATACCAATAAGTAAGCCAATACATCTATTCCATTATATTAATAAAATGTTTTAACAAATCTATCGATTTAATATTCTTTAATATCGATTATTATACTTTACAAATTCGCAAAATATCTTTTTGCAAATTCACTGTATTTCGAATTCATCATTTCGATTATAATCATTTACTCTATATAGCAAACGATTCCTTTAATATATAAAACGATTTTGGTTTATAAATGGATTATTATAGTGATTTCTCTTTTTCAATGTATTATCTTTTCTTCGAAGGTTTTGAATTTTTATTATCTTTAGAGGATTCGTTTTAAGAACTATAAATGCTAAAGTTTAGAAAATATAAACGATTAGATTTTTAATTATCGAGGGTAAAATGAGAAAAAGCAATAAATTCTTTATTTATAAAAAAGTTGATATTTAGTTTTAATATATAAACTATCGCTAAACAATTAAAAAATAAGTATTTTTATATATTTTCTTTTATTTTTCTATTTTTTTGAAAGTTTATATAAAAAAAGCCAAAGTATTCTTCTTTGACTTTTTGTATTACAAATTGAACTATTTTTTTGATTTCTGTAACAATTCCAAAGCGTTTTTCTTTACTAATATATTATTCCAAAACAAAATTCCTATAAATGTTTGTTTGATAAAATATGCAAAAAATATACAAATATTTATCGAAAAGTTAAATATTATAAATCTTTCTTTTTCCGATATATTCTCATTGAAGATTAGTATTAAATTACAATATAATTTAAGTACTATTGAATATAATATACTATTTTCAAGAAGAGACAAAGATTAATTATTATCATTATATATTACAATTGTATAAAGAATTATAGAAATATATAAAAATTTAATGCTTATAGCAATTATATCAATTTTAATAATTGCTTTCAAAACCAATATATCTATTAGATTTGTAATAACCTTTTAATTCAATTTTGTATTCTTTTTTATAGCTTTATAATTTTTGAAGTTAATCTTAAATAATAATGATTATTATTCTTCAATATCAAATAATAAAGCTTTAAAGAAAATCTTAATTAATTCAATCAATTAAAAAGTATTAACTTTCTTTATTAGAATAAAAAAAAACGGGTTCGATACTTAACTTTATAATTATTGTAAAAAACAAAAAATATAATTGTACTATATAAACTATGCTTTTTTTTCAAGCCAAAAATATTCAAAACATTGCTATATGTAAACAAATGATTAGAATTTTCAATCGAAATATACTTTATTATAAGGAAAGGAATTATCAATAAATAATATTTTTTATTAAATCTTTGTAAGATCGTTTTTTGTCAAAAAGTCAAATCAACGTATACAATTTATTGTATTGGAAAAAAGTAAACTATATATAGAAAGCTATAATCTTTTCCTTTTCAACAATAATAATATTAATATATCTTAATTAAAGTTTGAATATCATTTTTGATCGAATTATCGAGAATGTTTGGTATCGAAGTCGAGATTTAAACAAATCTTATTAATAATGATTCTTTATAAACGTTTAAATGTATAAAAGGATTTATTATATTAAAAAAAAGTTTTTGAAAAGTTAATAAGCTAAAAGTTTGTTAATATTAAACCTTTTTCGCAATAGTATAAGGTTTAAATCAACTATAAAACTCTTTAGAAATATATATTTTATTGATTATATTTTTTTTATATAAACTTCTGTTAATTTGTTATCCAACTCTTTTACTTTGTAACGAATAGTTTCCAAATCGAGAATATTTGTTAATTGTTGAATATGATATAAATATATATTTGGCGAATAGTAAGCAATTAGTTCAATTATCTAATATTATTCAATTCGTTTAGCAATGTATTCTTTTAATAAAGTTTAAAACCATACGAAATTGTTATCGATAATTGTAAAGGAACATTTGTATACTTTAAAGATAATATATTTACCAATCTTTTAATGTTCAATAATATGATTATTAGGTTTAGCAAAAGTTCGATAATAAATTATTATAGCGTTTATTAAGCTTGCTTTGCAATTAGTTTTTTTGATTGGAATATTAATGCTCAAATGTTTCTAAATCATTATATTGTAATCTATCAATTTAATAAAAATATCCAAATCCATATTTTTAATCTCGAATATAGATATAAATCAAAAAAACGTTTTCAATCGATATTATTCATTATTAATATTTAATAAACTATATTTATTGTAAAGAAAGCTCAAATCTTTGATTTTTTTATTAATTCATTCTATTTTAACTTTTTTCTTTGATATAATCAAAACAACTTTTTTAAACTCAAAAGATATAACCTATCGATTAATGCAATATCTTTGTTTTTATACTTTTGATAACCGGTGTACTAGCTTACCATTGATATTATTGATTATATCTACAGATCCAAAAATTTTAACAATGGTATATAGATCTTCAACAAACCGAAAACTTTATTTGAAAATGAGCAATAAAGCCAAAAGTTTATCGATAGGAAATCTTGTTTAATGATTTATAATGTTGTTTAAGTATTCTTTACATTTATATTGAATATCCTTTATCTTTTTGATAACAATAATATTATTTTTTAAATATTCTTTTTAAAAAACATTAATAGTAAATTATATTTTATCCCGGATTATATCGGTTATCGATTCATTTATAACTTTTTCAAATTTATATTGCAGAGTTAATATAAAATGATTAAAGAAAGTATACGCGTTATATTGCAATTCAATAGGTTGGTTTTTACATTATTTCAGAATTTGCAAAAAGTAACTAAATTTTTCTATATGCTATACTTTAACAACGATCAAAGGAACTATAAATCGTTAATCGGTTTCATTGCGTTTAATCTTTTTAATTAGCGAAGATTTTGGTTTATTTATTATGAAAAACAAAGAGTATAATAAGAGTAAGAAATTGTAATACTAAAAAACAAAGGGATATAGAAGATTTAGTATAAAAGTGTAAAGAATTTTGTAAAAAAAATGAGATTTATAAATACAAAAGAAACTAAAGAATTAATAGATTGATAAGAAAAAACAATTGTTTAAAAGCAAAAGAATCAATATCGAAGTTGAAGAATTATAAAGTTAATACAAAAGGGTGTAAAGATTGAGGTATGATACATAGAAAAAGTTATTATTGTTGAAAGAAAAAATTGAAGTAGAGAGGAAAGGAAGATATTAATATAATAAAGAAACAAATTAAACAAAGATAATATATAATATAAACAATTAATAAAGGAAAACAAATGATTTGATACAAACAAAAAGAAATAGAAATCATTTTATTAACGAGGTAATTGTTTTATTTATTAGTGAATAATATTATTTTTGATGATAAATAATTTATTTATTTAAAGTAAAGTAATAGATTACAAATAATTTCGAATAATAATCTTAAAGGATTTAATCAATCCATTAGACAATAGTATTGAAGATTTGATCAATTTATCGAACGATAATATAAATTGATATCCTTAATAAAACTGGATTTTAAAGCTAAAGCTTTATATCAAATTCGGAGAGTTTAAGATCTTGTTTATACAAATCTTGATTTGCGAAAAGGGATTTCGATAATTAGATTAGATTAGCGAAGCAATTGATTTCTTTTAGATATTGAATTATCGTTTGTTAATTAATTTATACTTTTTAGAGTTTATTTAATAAGTTTTTTAAATAAAGGAATTAAAACTTTTAAAAGATCTTCAATTTCCAAATCGTTATCTTCAACCTCGTTTAGTTTTATTGAAACAACTATATTGTTACATTGAATAAACTTTTTGAGTTTGTTATTTATATAAGTTCTATACAAACAAATTCCATTTAGTTTCTTTAAAATGTAAATACTTTTATTTATATTTACTTTTATTATTCAATAAAGTTTAAGCCATCAATATACAAATTTCCGCTTTTTTGATATATTAATCTTATTTAATAGATTATTATACAAAACTATATTGCTTTATTTAATATTCTTTTTCGTTATATTATAATTTTTATTAAAGCGTTTTTTCCTATCAAATCGATAACGTTTTTTATATAATGTAATTTTCCAAACATTTTTATTCTTTATTTCAAATTGGCGTATATAAATAGTTAATAAATCGAATCTCGTTTTTATAATATCTCAATTTAAAACTTTTTATATACAATATTTGGTTTCGATTGATAGAATAGAATACTAATCATAAATTATATAGAAAAGGGTAAAATTGATAGGCTTAGAAATAGTAACTTTGTTAACCATTAAAATAGTGTTTAGATATTGAAATCATTTTCCTTTCTCTTTTGTTGCTTTGACTAGATTATTCTTTAATAACTAATATTCATGTTCTATTGTTTCATTTATTTTCAAATTGTATATTGAGATTTAGACTTTATTGATTTTATATTTTGCTACAAAATATTCTATATAATCTTTGTTCTTAAACCCTTTATTCATAACAACTTTTCCAAATATACTATATCGATAAACAATATTCCAAAGAAACAATACAACATTCTTCGAATTGATAATACATAAAGGCTTTACTTCGATTTATTCAAAAAGATTATCATACAAAACTATTAAATACTTATAGTTATTGTTAATAAGCATATTGTAAGACTGTAGAATGGCTCCGACCATTCGAACTTAATACCCTTATGTAACCTCGCCTTTTATAAGAAGTATTTATACTTCTTTTACTCTATATCTTAGATCATCATGTTATGTTTTGTTTACTAAGTTTTATCTTCTTTACCATTCCCTTTCTTGATTATATATATATCCATTATAATTTAAATCATCTTGATTATTCTTTTCTTCTTTATCGTTTATAACCGTTCTAATTGACCTTAGCCTTTACTCCCTTTTTATTATATTGCTTTCTTCTAGAAAGCCATTCTTTTTGTTGTTTTTGGTTGTTGTTTTTACTCTTTACCTTTTTCCTTTTTATATTTATGATTTATATAAAGACAAAAGTTTATCCAAAATTAGTTATTTATGAAAATAATGTACAACTTTGAGTTCCTTTCGGTATACCGGAGTATTTTGTAGGGAATCCAAAATATTGGAAAAATTGACAAAAAAACTATAAACAATAATGGTACAGAATTGTATTCTTCGATAAAGATAAAAAGAAAGCAAAGATAATAGAATGGATTATAATTTGAAAAAAGAGAATTCAAATCGTAGATAATTGTATTCTCGTTCGATATCGATCATTTAAATGTAACAATAATAAAGATAAGATTTAATAATATTTGTATTACAAATCAAATAACAATACGAAATAATTATAGGATTGACAATTATTACCAAAAGTAATAGTTTTCTTTATTCAGCGATTTGGTTTATAAATCGTATACCAAATCTACTTTACAGTTTATAGCTCGAAAAATTCAATATATATTATCTACATAGCCTTTATTGCTAATACTAAAAAGCCTTCAATAGTTTTATATTTTTAAATCTAAAAATCAAATTAAAGAAAGAAAAATATGATCTATCGGAACTTTAAATAACTATTGAATCGGTTTGATTATATTCTAACTCGATTAAGTACTTGTAACTAAAACGCTAAGGATTAGTATATAAAATAAATGGATTTTGTAGGATAATAAACAATAGTGAATTTCGGCGTAATTGTGAAAATTTCATTTTAGGTTTAAGTATAGCAAATACTAAACCTCCGGGAAGGATTTAAGCATATTTTGATTGTTTACTTAATTGATCTAGCGTTATTTTGATTGATTTGTATAAGCCAAATTGCGACCGATGTGTTACATTTTAGCGTTGATAGATATATACGATGATACTTTACGAATTCGTAAAATATCAACATCGAAATAAACAAGGATTCTATTATTGTTAAAATCCTTCGTTTATTACTAAGGATTTGTTTTTTTTTTGTTTATATTATTCTTATCATTCCTTTATTATTTTATTTATGTTACCGAAAAATTTATATTTCAATTATATTACATTTATACTTTATACAATTCAATTGTTTAAATTACAATACTTCGTTGATTAACTATATCTTTCGAATCTACTAATGGTTTTAGCGCGCTTGCGTTCAATATAATGGCCTTTAAAAATCCTAAGATCGAAAAGATTGATAAGTTTATCAATAATAAACAATCTAGCTTTTCTGATAAACCAAAGCTTTGTAAAAGTAAACGCTATAATACTAAAGGTAAACAATCTATAAAAGCAAAACTTAAAATCATTATTTTTTCTAAAATTAGATCCAATTTTAAAAAAGATTCTAAGCAAAATAAGAATGCTTTTATGTTTAACAAAAATAATATCAAAAAGCTTATCAAAGCTTTTGTAAAGTTTAATAAAAGAAATTTGCTATTCGCGAAAAAAAAAGGAATATTATGGTTCGATAATACCAATATAATAGAGTAGTGCAAAACTATAAAGGATTTTAAACGAAAATATAATATGATTAAAGAAAAGTTCCGTTATCGAATTCTTAAACAAATGAAGTATGATTTTCGATTTGATGTAAAAATTATAAATAAATATAAATCATCTAATTGAAATTGAAAAAAGATTTTTAAGTTTACTTTTCTAGCGGAATATATTATACAAAACATTTTTCGATTAAAGTATAATCAAAACTATTTGCAAGCTTTAATATTTAAATATAATATAAAGGAAAAGTATAACCCCGAAGATATATTGATCTATAATCGAAGCTACAATTTTATTACAATTTGGTTTATAGCGAAGAAAAAGATTACCATTAAAACTATTGCTTTTTTATTTTTGGAAAGTTTAAATACTCGATTGAAATTAAGGTTTATTGATAAAATTAACAATCTATTAAAAGAACGTTATATTTTGGTTTAAGCCCCGATTTATATGATCTATATAAAGTATATGGATCTATTAAACTATAATAAGAACTTTGAAAAAAAAGCTTGGTTAAGGAAAATTGATGTTGAGATAATTGATATTACTATAAAGATTGTAAGAAAACCTAAAAAAAAGAAGTTTATATCTTTTAAAAATTATAATAATAAAATAAGTTTGTTAATCAAAGTATTCGAAATGTTTATTGTCAAAAGCATTGTATTCTTAATCAAATTTGTTATTGCAAAAAAGTTTGTAGCTTTTTTCAACTTTATTAAAGTTTTCGATAATGATAAAATAATAAAAGTTAATGTAGTTTATAACAAGTTTTATTTCTATTGTTAGAATATATAGCTTGGAAACAAAAGCTATATTATAAAAAAAGATTATTCAATTTTCAAAAAGCATTATATAAAAAAATGAATCATTTTCGATAAATTTGATATTATATATTAAAGAAAGAATTAGAATCAAATAGAACCATTTTAAATCTTCTATAATAAGAATATAGATCTTTTGGTATGTTTTATAGTAACCAATATAAAAATGAATAAATGAAACAAAAAGAATAACTTAAATACAAAGTTGATTAAACGTATTAATATTATTAAAATTGTTAATAATAATGTTTATTTTTTTAACAATATCAATTTGATTTTATTCTTTACTTTTTGTTTAGATAATTTTATTCTGAAATATATCAACATTGTTATTTAGCTTAAGCCTACTATATCGCAATTTAAACAATACATCAATAAAAACAAAGCAAAAAAAATTATTTCTATTTTAAAGCGAAAACCCGAAGATATGGTTTCAAAACTTGCTATTTTTACTTTTATAAAAGCTTAAGTGATTAGATCTTTTATATTTAATACTCTAGATTTTACAATAAATAATGCGTTTTCAAATAGTTAAAGCTTTATAAAAATAAATCCGCCGATCGTTATTAAGAAAGTTGTTTTTAGAAAGTTAAAAAAAAAACTTATCCTTTTGGTTATGATTAATAGTTATAGTACAATTGAGCAAATTGAACATTTGATTTTTGGGATTGAAGTTCCTATTCCTATCAACTTTTTGTTCAAAACAATACTTAAATTTTGGAAAAAATAGTCGATTAAAATTAATGATCCATCAAAACCCGAAATATTAATATTAGAACTTTTCAAAGCTATTAATAATATATTATCTACTACTTTGGAATTCTATATTATTATAATTTAAAACCGAAAATCTATTAAAGTATAAATCAATTATTGTAATATGTTTAAATACAACTTTTTGGTATAAATAAATACAGTTTTTGCTATTTTGCTAAATTATCAAAAGAAAATATATAATCAAATTGTATATATTTCGGAGATAGATCGAAATTGTGAAAAACTATTGATGGTTAAGATTCTATTAAACAATCAAAACCCAATCGAAGCTATTTTCGATAATAGCTTTATTATCAATATAATAAACAACAAACTATATATAATATTAAACCTTTTAATAAGCCTGGTAAATATAAGTATTATTGGTATCGATACGATTAAATCGAAACTTATAAGTATATATAGAAATGTTAAAGTTTCTTTTAATGAAATCACAAATATAATTAATATTTATATAATGAAAAATATTCGAAATAAGCTTTTATTAAGTATACTATAGTTTATTACTAGCGAAATCACATTTAATTACTAATACAGTTTATAGTATATTGTAATTATCGATAACGATGATAAACATTGTATAAATGTTTAATATAATAAGCAAACGTTGCAAATAGCTTATAATCGATATTTCTTCGATATTAGTGAAGAAAACTAGATTTCGGTATATCCAACAAACAATATATCGATAATTTTGTATTAAATCCTTTTCGAAATATAGAACTTTTGGAAAAGTAAATAGCATTTAACAAATGTTACAAATTGTTGAACCCAAAACTTTATAAATAGTTAGAAAAAGTGTTAATTTATCTAGAACTAATCGAAGATTATATTCTATTTCTAAATCCGTAAAATTTATATACTAATAAACCAGAATATATTGGATATTTAATTATTTTCGAAAACGATGACGAATCTATTTATAAATATTATCGAGTTATTATACAATTTGTATATTTAATAATTAAAACATTGGTAAAGAATTTCCGAAAGAATCTTCCATTTCTTGTTAATACTTTATACAAAAACAAGGTTAACAAAATTTAACCATTCAATATTTCTACAAATATAGATAAAGAAGATCTTAAAGAATTAACAAATTAGTTTAAACGTTATAAGAAAATGTTCCTTTGTTAAAAACCTACTAATAAATAGAAAAAGTATTTAATACTAAGATTCAATAATAAGTTTAAAAGATACCAATTAATTTTTAAACGTATAAAGGAAATTAAATATAAAGATATACTTATCGAATAAGAAAAAGATTTGTTATTATTATATCTTTTGAATTACGAAAATACTTTAATATTTAATTGAATTTATATTAACAAAATACAATTTAATATTATACTTCTTTAAAAGATTAACATAATTCTGTATACAATATAATAAACAACAAGTTTTTCAATTCTAAAAGCTTTGATATAAATAGTCTTTAAAATGCTTTAAGATCGCATTGATCAAAAAATATTCAAATATTGCAAAGAGTTATACAAAAACCTATAGTTTTTAATCAAAAAAAAAACCTTTAGCATTTACAAAATCATCAATGTTGTTATCGAATTGAACAAGATTACAATCCGGGATGCTAATTTTTTATTTGATATAGATATTTTCGCTAAAAATTTTGCAAAGTATATAATTGTTTTTTTGATTGATTTTTTTTTTAATTATAATTAAATTCCTTTAGCAAAAAAAAGTAAAGATATAACTATATTCTAAACTTCGCTTAGTTTGTTACAATAAACAACTTTTCTACAAAAAGCAACAAACTTAATGATTCAATTTTGTAGAATTGTTTTAAAAATCTTAAGCAATCTTTTGCCAATTATAACATTGCTTTTTCTAAATAATATTGAGATCAAAAGTTCATTAAATAATTATAATATAAAAGAAATCAAAAATAAAATTAAACGTTTTGTTTTTAAATATATTTAATCCATTAACAAAACGTTTAAACGATTAAAAAAAGCGGATTATTTAATTAAAACTAAATCAAAATGATATATAAATGAAATCCAAATTGTTGATTACGTTTATAGTGTTGATGGGCAAACTTTTGCAAATACAAAAATTCAAAAGATTATCGATTGGCTTATATTACTCAATGAGTATAATATTCGGATGTTTTTTGAAGTCTATATTTTCTTTCGAATCTAAGTAGAAAATTTTGCCAAAAAAGTAGATCCTTTGTATCAATTGTTAAAGAAAAGTATAGAGTTTATTTGGATAGAGTTAAAGTAATTTATTATAGATTCTTTAAAATATATTTTAACTTATACTTTTGCTTTTATACCTTTGCGATATAGTGATTCGAAAAAGATTGATGAAATTGTCTATAATATTGATACTAATCTTAAGGGATAAAACGCTTATTTAAATCAAATGTTTAATAGAAAAAGAACGATAATTTGTTTTAAAAATAGAATATAGAATATTACTGAAAAGAACTATAATGTAACTAAAAAAGAATATTGTAGTATTCTAAAAACTTTACGAAAATTTAGATTTGATTTTTACAATACGCATTTCATTCTCGAGATTAATACTAAAGTTTTGATTGCATAATTCAATCGTATTGTTATTGATTTATTTGAAGCTTTGGTTACAAAATGGATCGCTTAGATTCGATTGTTCAACTTTGAAGTTCGATATGTTAAAGAAGCATTTTATATTACTATTAACGAACTATTAAAACGATTTTGAAATTCTTTTGACCCTTTTAAAAATAAAATGGATATTAATGATTGGATCGTCGAAAAGCTCAATAATATCGTAACAATAAATGATTTGCGAAACTTTACAAATTCGCAAAGTATTATATTGTATAACAAATACTCGAAAAATAATCGGAAAATCGTTTTCTATTTGTCAACTCTACAAAAGCCAACAAATATAATAACATCAAACTTTGAAAAATTCAAAAAGAAAGTTTTGGGATTCAATATATAAGATAAATATTTATTTAAAAATAAATCAAAGAATATACTTTATCAATAAATTATTAATAATAAGAATAAACGTTTAGAATTGATTTTTTATTTATATAATGTATATAATTACAAAGAAATAAAAAGCATATTCAATAAAGTTCATTAACTATATCATTAAACAAATATATTTCAAAAAATTAAAGTGTTTATCAAAACTTATCCTAATTGTCAATTTCGCAAATCAAATCTTAAAGAAGAGTTGTTATATTCGATTTAAATCAACATATATTAAACCAAATGTAATCTACATATCATTTATATGCTTATTGATAATAATTACAAATACTTAATGGTTTTATATAATAATCTTTTTAAATAAATCAAAGCAAAGCTTTTGTATATTGCCAATTCGAAAAATATTGCATTGTTTCTTTGGAATATTGTTTATCGATATAATATATTTGGAAAAATCGTTATAGATAAAAAGCTTAAAAACAAAGATTATATAGAATATTTTGCGGCAAAGTACAAAATCAATAAAATCCAGATCTTAATATACAATTCGAAAGCAAACAAAGCAATAAAACATAGATATTAATTATTGAAGAATAATTTAATTAAAGTAATGAAAAGGAAAGAAAAATAGCTTCAACATTTGAATATTATTTTGATGATTAATAGGGTTACTATTTATAAACCTATCAACTTTACCCCTTTCTATATAATTTATAACCAACATTTTGTTTTACTAATCGAAACCAAATATTGCACATAAAAAGTTCTAGATTGGAATATTGTAAAAACGAGATCCGATTTGTTAATTGTTTGCATATGTCAATTTGAAATAAAAGATAAGAATATTCGAAAAATTGTATTGTATAAAAAACGTTATCGATTCAATAAGAAAGAACGCTTTAACAAAGATTATAATACAACGAAAAAGAATATTAAACAAAACGATATAGTTTTGTATAATGATCCATTAAACAAAATCAATATATTAAAAGAACAGAAATTTGTATATCGATGATTTGAACCTTATTAAGTAGCAAAAGCAAACATAAACAAAGACATTTATATCTTGAAAAAGCTAAATGGAACTCGTTTGTATAAAACTTATACAAACAATAGATTCAAAAAGTTCATTTAGCGTAACAATATAATTGTTTCGATAAAGCCGGATAAATTTGAAAATGACGATTTAAAGATTAAAGATTCTTTGAAAGCTTTAATTCTTTTGTTTAAAAGACTTATTGAACAAACTTTGAAAAATATAGATTAATTAGTAAACAATAATTCGATATTTGAAAAGAATCAATTGTTTTGTTAGTTTAATTTGGTTATCGAAATCCCTTTTTGCAAAACAGGATCTGTATAAACAAAATCTTAAACTCCCCGAATTTGATATAAAACCTTAATCTTAAAGTCTAGTTTTATTAAAGATATTAATCTATATTATCGTTCAATAGATTAATCAAATCTTCGATATTGTTGTTTGATAGATTGGCCAAATTCTTCGAGATTATTGTTCAAAACTATTTGTAATCTATTATTTCACTTCAAATAAATAAATCATTTGTTATTAAAAACAATATTATTTATTAATAAATAAAACAATTATTTTGTTAACAAAATAATTTCCATTTCCTTCTATTTATATTAGATTATTTATTTTCTTTTATTAATTGTTTATGTTATATATTGCTTTTGTTTAATTTGTTTCTTTGTTATATTAATACTTTCTTTTCCTTTTTATTTTAATCTTTTCTTTCAATAACAACAATTTTTTTCATATACTATACTTCGATCTTTATACTCTTTTGTATTAATAACTTTACAATTCTTTATTTCGATACTAATTCTTTTGCTTTCAAACAATTGTCTTTTTTTATCAATCTATTGATTTTTTAGCCTTTTTTGTATTTATAAATCTTATTTTCTCTACAAAGATTCTTTATGTTTTTATATTAGATCTTTTGTATCCTTTTGCTTTTTGATATTACAATTTCTCACTTTTGTTATACCCTTTGTTTTTTACGATGAATAAACCAAAATCTTCGCCAATTGAAAAGATTAAATATAATAAAGCTAATTAACGATTTACAACCCTTTTAATTGTTGTTAAAGTATAATATACAGAAAAATTTAATTATCTTTTATAGATTCTGAAATAATACAAAAACCGATTTGTTAAATTGCAATATAACGCATACACTTCCTTCAATCATTTTGTATTAACTTTGTAATATAAGTTTAAAAAAATTATAAATAAATCAATAACCAATATAATTCGGGATAAAGTATAGTTTACTATTAATATCTTTCAAAAAGAATACTTAAAGAATAATATGATTGCTATCAAAAAGATAAAAAATATTCAATATAAACGTGAAAAATATTTAGATAACATTATAAACCATTAAACAAAATTTCTTATTAGTAAATCTTTAGCTTTATTATTCATCTTTAAATAAAGTTCTTGGTTTATTGAAGATTTATATACTATTATTAAAACTTTCGAACTTACAAATACAATTGATAATGTTAATAATGAACTAATGTATTAATTGTTAGGAATACAAAGATAAGGATATCGCATTGATTAATAAGTTATGCTTTTTGAATTTAAAAAAGTTATTCTAATTATATCGAAAAAAAAGGCTAGAATAAAATGGATTAATAAAAAAACTAAAGATTTGGGTTTTCTTTATAATGAGTATAATTTATTGAATGTTAATAATAAACAATACTAATTAAAAACGTTTCTTTAATTTATATCTATATTCGAGATTGAAAATGTAGATTTGAATATTCCTATTGAATTGGCAAATCATAATATAATGGTTTGAAAACATTTGAGCATTAATATTCCAACCAAAAAAGCTAATCGCAAAGCAAGTTTAATAGATACCATAATAGTTTATCATCAAATTTTTGTTAAGCTTAGCAATTATATTGTTGAATATTAAAAAATCAATAAGTATATTACTCTTAAAGTATACAAATGTTTCTTTGCAATTATTAACAACAATCTCGTATAGTTTTAAGCTTTGTTTGAAAAATATATTGTTAAACAAATCGAATAGCATTAAATAATTGAATTGATTGTTTATTGTTCGCCAAATATATATTTATATTATATTCAATAATTAGCAAATATCTTTGATTTAAAAACTATTCGTTACAAAGCGAAAAGGCTTGATAGCAAATTGATAAAAATTTGTATAAAAAAAGATATAATCAATAAGATATATATTTCTAAAAAGTTTTATAATTAGTTTAAATTTTATACTATTGCAAAAAAAACTCAACATCAACAAATTTTTAGTTTATTAGCTTTTCAAAAGCCTTTTTCTAATATAATAAATCCTTTTGTATATTTAAACGTTCGCGAAATGCTATTATTGATAAAATTTGCTTAGATTTTGGTTTTGATATTAAATATTCTCAACGATTCGATCAAAAATGATATTCGAACTTTGATCAAAATGTATCAACATTATTATTGTTGAAAAGAAAAGGATTATAGTTTTCTATATATAGTTTATTTCTTTTCAATATAATAAATTGTATATACTAATTTGGCTTTTTAGCGAAAAGTAGCTTTACAAAGATTTGATGAAAAGTATCGCTTATTAACAATTCCTTTTTTTATAATAGAATATATTTCGATTAGAAATTTTAATCATTTATTTGCATATAGTAATGCTTTGGATATTTTTGGTTTAAAGAAAAAGCGCAATCTACATAGCGTAATTATATTTTTTGTTTTTTACAATGATTATAAAATCAAGCATTAAACCTATTCTTTTTTTGTTTTAGCAAAAAAAACTAATACTTTTTGATCAATTAAATCAATTAAAGCTTTCCTCAAAACTTTGTTGTTTAGTATTAAAGAATAATAATTATTATTATTCAAGATTAATTTTAAGAATTACAAAGTTGTAAAGAAAAATGCAAAATTGAATTAAAAGATTATTATAAATTCAATAGATATATTGGCTTCGAAAGTAATTATTAAAATTAATATAGTTATTATAAATATTGAATTTTTATATACTTTTATGGTTTTTTATACAATTGTAATATATAATAATAATAATCAACTTTTACCCCTTTTTGAAAATAGTATATTATATTCAGCGATATTTAAATTATATTGTAACTTAATATTAATCTTCAATAAAAATATATTGAAAGGGGGAAGATTTATAATATTTAATTTTCCGATGAATATTTGTATACTTTTTGTACATTCTATCGAATAAACATTTATAAGAATTTTATTTTGGAATGATATATTAATAAAAAAAAGCGCTTTGGAATTATTGCAAAAACCAAAAAAATAATTCAATTTGTAGTATAAAAAATCGAAGAAAAATATTTTAGCTTTTTTTGTATAAACTTTTAAAGAAGTAAAAAGACAAAAGAAAATATATAGAAGATATTCATTTTTTGGTTGTTTAATAATAGTTTATATATTAGAACTAGATATTAACCTTTCTATAAATGAAGAATTCATTGCTTTTTCTCATTTCATTTTCGATGACCAAAAGTCTAATCGTTTACATTCCCCAAACCCCAATATCTATAATTTTTAAGACGAATCCTTTAAAGATAATGGAAATTTAGAACCTTCGAAGAAGAAACAACGTATTAAGAAAAAGATTTTATTACAATAATCCATTCGCAAACCAAGACCGTTTTGCGTATTAAAGGAATCGCTTGTTATATAAAGCAAGTGATTATAGGTTTTCGAAGTATTTGAAGTCGAAATGATGAATTTGAAATGTAATAGATTTGCAAGGAAATACTTTGCGAATTTATAAAGTTTAATAGTCGATATTAGAGAATATTGAATTAATGGATTTTGTTAAAGCATTTTGTTGATATAACGGGATAGATATATTAACTTATTTGTTAATATATAGACTTGATTGGGCTTGTTTTCATGGTTTTCTTTTGTTTTTTGTCTTTAGTTAATCAAAATCGATTAATAGATGAGATAAAAAAGAATATGAGATTGTAAAATAGCTTTAACTATTTAGATCTAATATCTTCACATAACTTTACCTCTTATAAAAAATATTTATACTCTTTTTACTCTATATTTTAGATTACTATATTATATTTTGTTGATTAAGTTTTATCTTCTTTATTATTCCCTTTTTTAATTGTATATATATCCATTATAACCTAAATCATCCTGATTGTTTTTCCTTTCTTCGTTATCCATAATTGTTCTAGTTGACCCTAACCTCTACTCCCTTTTTGTTGTATTGTTCTCTTTCAGAAAGCCATTCTTTTTGTTGTTTTTGGTTGTTGTTTCCACCCCTCACTTTCTTCCCTTTTACAATATAAATAATATCTAACCTACATTTAGCTCAATATATATTAATCCAAATTGGATATAATAGCTTTTCTTTAAAATTTGATTTGCGAAATTGATAATTAAAATAAACTTTGATAAACGCTTTAATTTTTTGAAATATATTCGTTTAATAATATAATTAATAAACTTTGTTGAATATACTTTCTATTTCTTTGTAACTATATACATTATACAAATGAAAAATCAATTCTAAGCGTTTATTTTTGTTATTAATAACTTATTGATAAAGTATATTCTTTGATTTATTTTTAAATCAATATTTATCCTACATATTAAATCCCAAAGCTTTCTTTTTAAACTTTCCAAAGTTTAATATTGTTATACTTATTGGCTTTTATAAAATTAACAAATAAAAAGCGATTTTTTGATTATTTTTCAAGTACTTATCGCGCAATACAATATTTTGCGAATTTGTAAAGTTTTGCAAATCATTTACTACTACAATATTGTTAAGCTTTTCGGCGATTCAATCATTAATATCCATTTCATTTTTAGAAAAGTTAAAAGAACTTTGAGATTGTTTTGATAATTCGTTGACAATAGTATAAAATGCTTTTTTAATATATCGGATTTCAAAGTTAAATAATCGAATCCAAGCGATCCATTTTGTAACCAAAGCTTCAAGTAAATCAATAGCAATACAATTAAGTTGTACAACCAAAATTTTGGCATTAATTTCGAAAATAAAATGTGTATTGTAAAAATCAAATCTAAATTTTTGCAAAGTTTTCAAAACATTATAATACTCTTTTTTAATTACATTATAGTTTCTTTCAACAATATTCTATATTTTATTTTCAAAACAAATTATTATTCTTTTTTCATTAAGCATTTGATTCAAATAATTGCTTTATTCTTTAAGATTAATATTAATATTGCAAACAATTTCATTAACCTTTTTCGAATTATTATATTGTAAAAGTATAAAAGCAAAAGCGTAGATTAAAATATATTTTAAAGAATTTATAATAAATTGTTTTAATTTTGTTCAAATAAACTCTATATCTTTTTTTAATAATCGATATAGAGGATTTGCTTTTTTAGCGAAATTCTTTATTTAAATCTAAAAGAAAATATAGATTTCAAGAAATATTCGAATGTTATGCTTATTGAATAGTATAAGCCAATCAACAATTTTCTGAATTTTTGCATTTGTAAGAGTTTATTTATCAATATTATAGATATAACCAATAATCTGAATTTTATTTATACACTATTTTGATTTAGCTTTAATTGAACAATTTGCTCTTTTTAATTGTTTAAACGTTTTGTTAATGAATTAAATATATTCGAAGATAAAATGTTTAATTTTATCTTCGATTTTCTTTATATTATAATTATTTAATAAACTTTTAATCCCAATATTATTTAGGAAAAGTAATATTATAGTTGGCGAGAAATTATTTAAGATTTTCAAAACAATTTTACAAAACTGAGCTATCAAATTTGTCGTTTTTTGTGGAAAAATTGTTTATTGTAATAAACTAAACAAAGTTTAAAATATAGTTATATCTTTATTTTCTTTTGTTAAAAAGACTTAATTATAATCAAAAAAGAAATCGATTAAAAAAGCAATTATATACTTCGCAAAATTTTCAACAAAGGTATCTATATCAAATAAAAGATTAGTATTTCGGATTATAATTTTATTTAATTCAATAATAGCATTAATGATTCTATAAATACCAAAAGTTTTTTTTTTAATCAAAAACTATAGGTTTTTGTATAGCTTTTCGCAATACTCGAATATTCCTTAATTAATACGGTTTTGAAGCATTTTAGAGATTATTTACATCAAAGCCTTTGAAATCGGGAAATTTGTTGTTTGCCATACTATATATAGAACTATATTGATTTTCTAGGAAAATGTAATATCAAATTGTATTTTGCTAGTATAAATTCAATCAAATATTAAAATATCTTTACGGTTTAAAAGATATAACAGCAATAAATCTCTTTTTTGTTTAGTAAATATATTTTTATGTTTAATTTCTTTTATATGTTTAAAAGTTAATCAATATTTTTTAGGTTTATTATTGAATTTTAATATCAAATACTTTTTTCATCTGCTAATAGATTCTTAATAAAGGAATATTTTTTTGTAATGTTTAAACTAATCTGTCAATTTTTTGAGACTTTTTCCATTTATATTTGTAGAAACATTAAATAATCGAACTTTGTTGGTTTTATTCTTATACAAAGTATTAATAAAAAATAGAAAATTCTTTTGGAAATCCTTTATCGATGTTTTAATCACTAAATATATAGGTTGTATAATAATTCGATGATATTTATAAGTAAACTTATCATTATCTTCGAAAACGACCAAATATTCAATATATTTTGGTTTATTAACATATAAATCTCGCGGATTTAAAAATAAAATACAATTTTCGATTGGTTTTAAATAAATTAATACTTTTTTCAACTATTTTTGAAGTTCTAAGTTTAATAATTTGTAATACTTATTAAATGCCATTTGCTTCTTCAAAAGTTCTATATCTCAAAAGGGATTTAATACAAGATTACTAATATATTACTTGTTGGATATATCGGAATCTAGTTTTTCTTATTAACGTCGAAGAAATGTTTATTATAGGTTATTTATAACGTTTACCCGCTATACCAAATATTTATATAATGTTCATTATTGTTATCGATAATTGCAATATATTATAAACCATACTAATAATTAAATGTAACTTCGCCGGCAATAAATTATGGTATACTTAATAGAAACTTGTTTCGGGCATTTTTCATTATATAAATGCTAACCATATTCGTAATTCCATCGAAAAAGACTTTAACATTTTTATATATACTTATAAATTTCGATTCGATTGTATTAATATTAATAACATTTATATTCACCGGGTTTATTGAAAGGTTTAAAGCTATATACAATTTATTATTCATTATATTGATGATAAAGCTATTATCGAGAATAGTTTTAATTAAACTTTGATTATTCAACAGAATCTTAATCATTAGTAACTTTTCACGATCTCGATCTATTTATTTATTTATTTATTTATTATGTTTAACGTCTATATAAACTAGTTAGACTTTTAACTTCCCGAAGGGTATTAGAGATGAGTAATACATTAATGGATCGTAAACCTAGGAGCTTACCACTTAGGTATATATCGTACGATATCGTTAGATTAAAGTACTAAAACCGCCTTCTCTTGGCGGTTTTTTACAATTTTAGCTTTGTTAAATAATTTTTTTTCGTTGTTTAAAAAAGCATTTTATATTAAAGAGGTTAACTTTTGCTTGTTATATTTAAAGAGAGTAAATATCGGGCTGTATAACAATTGTATTAATAAAGAACGCTAAAAAAGCAATTGTTATATTAAATTGCAATTTTTGTATTATTATATAAAATATTATATTGCGCTTTATAAATTGTACTTCAGATTAAGCTTTAAAGTAAAACAAAGGATAAAAAAAGGGGAAGAAAGGTAAAGAAAAGGTTGAATAAAACATTGCGTTAAATATTATCCGGGGTATCGCTAAGCTTTCGATTGCAAAACGTAAAGTATTGTATTATTGCAACAAAACGCTTGAACTTTTTTAAAAAAGTAAGAAATTGTTGTATATAGTTATGCTTTTTCCAAACGATTGTTGATGAGCGAGCAAGTTTAAGCGATTACGAATAGAACTTTTTGATAAAGATTTTGCAAAAAACGAAATATTTAAAGATTTTAGCTTTATTGTATAGGTAATGGATCTTTGCGTTTTTGTGTTTGAAATGTTTGTAATAAGCTTCAAAATCGTTATATTTAAATTGTAGCGCTAATAGTTTGTATAATATTGATTTAACAAGTTTAAGCTTTATAAGCTTTTTAAACATATAATTCAATTACTATTTGTAATATTTTTTTGTTAATATAAACTTGTTTTTATTTTACTAATTGTTCGTTGCATTGTGGATTAAGCTTTGTGTTATCGAATTTATCCTGTTGATTATTGATTGCGTAATAAGCCCTGGATCTATTATATCGCTTTTAGCGTTTGTATTTGCTAATCTATTCGCTATTTCGTTGTTGATAATCCTTTGGTATTTGAAGGATTATTGTATTTTAATTATATATTAATTAATAAGTTTATAGCTTTTTAGAAATGTCTATTGTAAAGTATTCGAAGTATTCGTATATTTATATTATATCATCGAAATGTTATCGATATAAAGCTATTTTTGTATATCCATAATAATTAACAATATTAATGCTTTTTGTAGCTTTTTCAAAACGTTTATCGCTTTTGTATTGAAAACATATAAAAGTATATTAATCGCGTTCTTATTGGTAGCGATAAGATCTTGTTCTTGGTAGATCGCGTAATTGTAGTTTACATGTTTACTTGTATCATTATACAATTCGGATCTATCGAAGAAGATAATAATTGTATTAAAAAGTAAAATGTTTTATCAATTAATAAAGCTTTTCGTTGTCGTTTTTTTGTTTATCCTTTTTATAAGGTTCGTTTTATACTCGAGGGTATAGTACAAAAGGGAAAGGATTAAACAAAGCGCTTTTGAAAGTAATTGGTTCGTTGTTTATAACTTTGTATTATATTATATACAATGCTTTAATGCAATTAAATGTATAATAAACGAGTGATGTATATTTAGCTTTTTAAATTGAAAAGTTATATTAATACAAATATGTTCTAAAGCTATTTTGCAAGGCGGAAGGCCTGTATCGCGTAGATTAGTCATTATAAGCGTAATCCTCTAGATTGATAATATGCCCTTTGTTGCCATATTGATTATTTTATTCGTTTTCGCTATACGTAACCCTATACGAATGTTTATTGTAGTACTTTATAAATAGTTATTATCTACGCTTAATCTCGTTTATCCCGGGTACTACGCTTTTGCTTCGTATAATAATAAAGGCAGAACGCATGTGATAATGGCTTTTTATAGGAAGGCTATAAAAGGTTTATATTATATATTAACAAAGTGTTTGATATATAATGTTACTTTCTATACCTTTTCTATTTGTTCCGCAATATACTTTTTAAACGTAAACTTGCGATCAAGCTATATTTTTAACTATTTTAACGCCGATTGCTTTGTATCGTTCAATATGTTTATTATAGGCTGTATAGTTAATGTAAAGGAGATAATAATTTTCGGGGTATGTATATAATGCTTACAAATGAGATGTATCATCTTCAACTTTTTTGATGCAAAAGCGACTTTATTAGTTTATCCCTATACTTCGATTTTTTGTATATTTTGTATAATCGTTGTAATATTCTTTTTTAATATATTGTTCACTTTATAAAACGCGATATTGTTTATATATTCGAAACGAAGAGTTTAGTTTTGGTTTAAAAGTTTTGCTAGATAAAGCATATAAAGCATTGAAAATAAAAGTAAGTTTTGAAGAGTATTGTATTGTACTCGCGATTTGTTTATATATATATTTTCTAGTTTAATTATTACTTTGCAATTCTATAAAAACGATTAAACCAATTTTAGAAAAGCTATAGGCTAGCTTTGATTTTGTATCCTTTTTAGTAGCTGTCGAGGTAGCAACGCATCGAATATGCTTTAAATATTTATTGTAACCAATGTAACTTTCCGTTTCTTAGCAAAGGCGTATTTTATATTGTATACAAATATTATGATTAAGTTTATAATCGATCGTTTAAGCAAAGCTTTGTAATGTTAAAAGCTTAGTGTATTGTATATCAATAATATCTATACTATTTGTTTCGCAATGGTTCGTTTTAAACCTTTGTTTATATAGAATAGTAAAGCTATTGAATGCTAAAAGCGTACAAAGCTTTTATCTTTCTTATCGATTTTGAGTAGTATTATTATTTCGGCTAATTGCTAGACTTTGGGGAAATAGCTTTTTTTGAAACAATATTTAAAAAAATTGTATAAATATTTTTTAATGTTATTTTAATAAGTTTTCAAAAGTTTAATTGTAATTTTGTTAACTTTTAGCAAAGTATTTGAAACCTTAATAGTATTCCGTTTCATTTTTTTAAGGGATATAATAGTGTCGGAATACGTGAATAGGATCCTGACATATATCGGGCAATGCCGTAGGCATTGTACGATATATGCAAGGAAGATATGAAATATTTGTTATATACTAGAAGAGTTTTCACCCCCTTTTCCATTTTGAGCAAAGGGGCAGGAAATAAGTTAATATACAATTTCCCCTATAATTAAATATACTCTCTTTCCTTCGTACAAAGGAAAAAGGATACACATCTTAATTCAATACAATACTTTTCATACCATACATTTTGTGCTCAACACAACCGTAGGCCTACAGTATGAACCCAACAAATAGTATTCTAAAGGAAAGTAAAGATATAATTTTCCAATATCGGATTTGCTTTTAGATTATTAATACTATTATATTTGTGTAATACTTTGTTCAATAAAGTTTATGCTTTTTCTTTTATACTTTCGATCAATTGGTTATTGATTATAAACGGCGGAGCTTTAAAGAAAAGGGTTGCTTTGTATTAATTTACTACTTTATACAAATTTACATTATTCAATGTATTGTTGATTACTTTTTTCTAATACTTTTTTTTCGTTTTATGTATTGCGATAAACATTCGTTTTCTATTCTTAAGGGTTTTGTTAAAGTATTTGTATAAACTATATATCGTTGTATTCTTATTAATTTATTAAAACGTTGATTATACTTGATTATTTGTTAATTGTTTTGCGGTTTATATTGATTATTGGAATAGATTAATAAGCTGTTTTGCAATTGTTTCTAATTCGATATTCATAACAATATTTCTGATTTTTAGTAATCAATATGCTTTGTTTTCTATTAAACTAGCAAATGTATATAAGCCGTTTTCGATGATTTTGTATTCAATGCGTTTATTAAATGCTATGCTTTGCTTTGGAATAGTAGTAACCTATATATAGTAGTTCGATTTGTAATCTATATCTCGGCGCATTATTATCTTTGCGAAAAATATATTGAAGAAGATAAGATCAATTATATACTTTGCGCGATGAATAAATATCCTTATTTCGCCAATAAAGTTTATACTAGTATTTTGTAACCAATTAGCAAACGAAGTTCTTTGAGTAGCCGACAATATTCTTAGTTTGTAAATGTTATATTTCGCATTGAAATCTCTTTTAATTAGTATACGATGCGTTAAAGTGATATTCGTTGTGTAATATATTATTATTGTAATATTAGGTTTACGATAGATATTAATTATATGGTAGCCATTTACTTTAAGCTATATTATATCTTTACAACGTTTATTACATTGTTGTTACACTTGTATCGCAACCTTTCGCTATATATATAATATAATCCTTAATCGCTTGGCTTTCTTTTCGATTGCTTTTTTCAATTTCTACAAATTGTAAAGGGTATAGTATTTGTATATCGGATAATTCTATATTTTGGTGTTTGATAAGCTTTAAGGTTTTTGAATATAGATTACGTCCGTTTCGCTTTTATAAGTAAATTGAAGCAGAATATTATATATCTCCGTTTCTTTTTCTATGTTTGCTTATATCATTGTTATATATGAGGTCGAGCTATTCTTACAATCTTCATTATTGTATTGGTCCAGGCTTTTATTTATTAGTAGGATCGATAGTTTTAATCAATTGTATAATCATTACAGTTTTATTATTGTTAATATTCATTACATTTTCAATATAAACTTTGTATACATTGTTCTGTAATAAAAGCTTTAGATTCATTTAACCCGAAGTTGTTTTAAAACGTTTTAATGCTTTATTTTGCGATATTATTGTATTTGTTATATATTTAGCGTTATTATTTGCTTCTCTCGAAATCGTTAATATTTGGATCTCAATACAAATAAACGTTGAAGTTTAAATAACGCTTAATTATGTAAAGCTTTGTATACTTTAAAACGTTTAAAAGTTTTAAGTTTTTGTTTGAAATATGCATATTGTTTGTATAATATATATAGTTATTTTTAAAGCATACACTTTTTGAATCGCTTAATTGTTTTTGCGAATCAGTTCTATTTGAGCTTTAATCAAATTATATTATAATTTACTTTCGATTGTATTGCAAAGCGTTAGCGGGCAGCCTTTATATCCTACTGAAAATGGATCATAATATTCGTTATATTTCGCAAACGTTGAATATAGTTTGTATATTAATCTTTAATACTTAGTTTTTACAATACTATAATTGTTATATTATATAAATTTTGTACAATAATAAATATTATAATAAATTTAGCAATTTTATTTATAAAGCTTTATTTGGCTATAAAAAAGTAAAAAAGTAAAAAAAAGAGTAGTTTTAAATAAACGAAAAAAAACGATTAAAGTAATAAAACTAATTATCTAAACATTTTTCGCATCGTTTTTAAAACTTTTAAAGCATTTAACCGGAATAATATTGATTTAGATCCGGGCTTTTTTCTTTATCATCTCTTCAATGATTTTAACCTATTCGTTAATCGCATTAAACAAAATATTTGGTATTAAATATACACAATGACTATACTATATTTCTGAGAAATCAAAGCGTATAACTTTAATAATTTTGTAAATCTTTGATTTATAAATATCCTTTATTAAAGCGTTCTTTATCTTTAGAGATTTAAAGTATAATACCCAACCCGATTTGCATTCTATTATCTCTAGGATATCTCCGTTTTTAATATTTGAGATAGTTTTAATTAGATTTTTTCGAATCAAAAAAGGGTTATCGCAATATAAACTTGCGAAAAGAGCGTATTTAGCAAAAATACATTTATTCATTTTTGTTATTTTAACAACGTTTTTTTTTGCAAAGTTTGCTTTAAAAGCTTTATTTAAAAAAGCAATCAATAATTTACCAACTTTAAGAGTTTTTACGATTCTTATTTACGTTATAAACATTTTGATTATTATTATACCTTTTTTTTATTTTAAGAAATTTTGAGTTTATAATTATATTTATTACAAAAACGTTTGTAATATATATTAGGATTATTTTTTGGATTGGTATAATAATGTATATTTTTTTTTTAATAAAAGTTTTAACAATTTTTTTTAAAGAGTTAACAAATGCGATTATGTATTTGCAATAGATTATTATTTACTATTCAACTTTTTGTAAAAGTTTATTAACTTTTTGAAAAGCTATTAATTATTAAAGCTTTTCAAGTACAATAAAAAAAACGATATGTTTTTAGTTCTTTTTTCAATTCAAATTTGAAGAAAGGTAAACGAGAAAGGATTTCGTTATCGCATATAGTTGTTGTCGATTACCCGCGATCCCTTCGCTAATATAGTGAAGCTTGTTTCCGTTATAATGGTTTGAGAAAACGCTTTGTATCTCTTTCGTACGTATATCTTATGCTATACGGCGCTGTATCGTGATATATCGTCGTCGTTGGAGAAGGTGTAACGATCTCGATCTATCTTCGAAATATATGCAATTTGATTATACATCTTTTTTTAGTAATTTAGCAAAGCAATAGAAATTGTATTTATTTATATTAAAGGGTTATATTTAAACGTATTACAATAATTGATTTGTTTTCAATAGACTTTTGGTTTTAAACTATAGTAGTATAGGATTCCAAAGTAACAAATAATATATTATTAATAGCTTTAAAAAGTTTTGGTATTAATGTTTCGGGTTTTAATGGATTATTAATCTTAATCAATTATTTTTTCCAAAGTTCGGATATTGTTTTAAACAAAAAATCGATAGAAATGGGAACTTCAATCTCGAAGATCAAATGTTCAATTTGTTTAATTATACTATAACCATTAATTATAATCAAAAAGACAAGTTTTCTTTTTGGTTTTTTAAAAACAACTTTTTCAATAATAATTAACGAATCTATTTTTACAAAGTTTTGATTATTCGAAAACGTATTACTTATTGTAAAATTTGAAGTATTAAATAAAGAAAACTTAATTGTTTAAGCTTTCGCAAAAATAAAAATAATAAGTTTTGAAACCATATCTTTAGATTTTCGTTTTAAAATGGAAATGATTTTTCTTACTTTGTCTTTGTTAATATATTATTCAAATTACGATATAGTAAGCTTAAACTAAATAGCAACGTTAATATATTCCAGGATAAAGTCATTTAAGCAAAAAATAAAGGATAAAATTGAATTAATATTGTTAAAGAAATGAACATCATTATCAACGATTTCAATAATATTAATACATTTAATCGATTTTGTATTTGAATTGTCTTTTTTATTCTACTTATTTATCTTTACATTGGCCGTTACAAAACGTACTAAAGGATTTATATTTTTGTTATAAAAGATTTGAAATGGTTCTATTTGATTCTAATTCTTTTTTTAATATATAATACCAAATTTATTGAAAGTAATTCATCCTTTTATATAATACTCTTTGAAAACTAAATAATCTTTTTTTATAATATAGCTTTTATCTTTAAACTATACATTCTAATAATAAAAGCAAAACTTATTATAAATTGCATTAACCTTTATTATTTTATCATCATCGAAAACTTTAACAAAACTAAAAAAAGTTATAAACTTTTTTGTAATAACAAATTTGATTAAAGATACGATACTTTTAACAATAAACATTTCAAATACTTTGGCTAACGAATTTATTTTATCATCATAATCTTTAAAAAATATAGACTTCTTTTTCTTAGGTTTTTCTACAATTTTTATAATAGTATTAATTATCTCAACATTAATTTTTCTTAGTTAAGCTTTTTTTTCAAAATCCTTATTATAGTTTAACAAATCTATATACTTTATATAAATCGTATAAATCAAAGCTCAAATCAAAATATAACATTTCTTTAATAGATTACCAATTTTATTAACAAATTTTAATTTTAATCGAATATTTAAACTTTCTAAAAACAAAAAAGCAATGGTTTTAATAATAATCTTCTTCTTCGCTATAAATCGAATTGCAATAAAGTTATAACTTTAACTATAGATTAATATATCTTCGAAATTATACTTTTCTTTTATATTATATTTAAACGTTAAAGTTTACAAATAGTTTTAATTATACTTTAATCGAAAAGTGTTTTGTATAGTATACTCCGTTAGAAAAACAAACTTGAAAGTTTTTTTCCAATTTTAATCAAATGATTTGTATTTATTCATAATTTTTATATTAAGTCGAAAATCATGCTCTATTTGCTTAGAAATTCGATAATGGAACTTTTTCTTAGTCATACTATACTTTCGCTTAAAATCCTTTATAACCTTGTATTATTTTGTTACATTGATACCATCGAACTATAATATTCCTTTTTTCTTTACAAATAACAGATTTCTTTTATTAAACTTTATAAAAGCTTTAATAAGCTTTTTGATATTATTTTTGTTAAATATAAAAGCATTTTTATTTTATTTAAAGTTTTTCTCAAAATTGAACTTGATTTTAAAAGGAACAATGATTTCAAACTTTGTTTTCGCAAATTGTTTGCTTTTGATATTATAACGCTTGCTTTTACAAAGCTTTAGTTTGCTAAAAGAGCTAGATTGTTTATTATTGATAAACCTATCAATCTTTTCGACCTTAGGATTTCTAAAGGTTATTATATCGAACGCAAATACACTAAAACCATTGGTAGATTCGGAAGATATAATTGATCGACGAAGTATTATAACTTAAACAATTGAATTGTATAAAATGTAAATATAGTATAATTGAAATATAAATTTTTCGGTAATATAAATAAAATAATAAAGAAGTGATAAGAATAATATAAACAAAAGGAAAAACAAATCTTTAGTAATAAGTAAAAGATTTTGATAATGATAGAATCCCTATTCATTTTGACATTAATATTTTACAAATTCGCAAAGTATTATTGTATATATTTATCGACGTTGAAGTGTAGCATATCGATCGTTGTAATTTGGTTTACACGAGTCAATTAAAACAACGCTAGATTAATCAAATAGATAATCAAAATATGCTTAGATCTTTCCCGAAAGCTTAGTATTTGCTATATCCAAATCTAAAATAAAATTTTCATGATCATATTGAAATTTATTGTTGTTTATCGTTTTACAAAGTTCATTTATTTTATATATTAGTTCTTAGCGTTCTAATCACAAATATTCAATCGAATTAGAATATAATCAAATCGATTTAATGATTATTTAAAGTTTTAACAGATTGTGCTTTTCCTTCTTCAATTTAATTTTCAAATTTAAAAATGCAAAGCTATTTAAAAGCTTTTCAACATCAATAATAAAAGCTATATAAACAACGTATATTGAATTTTTCGGGCTATGAATTGTAAAATAGATTTAGTATATAATTTATAAATCAAATCGTCGAATAAAGAAAACTATTGCTTTTAGTAATGATTATTAATCCTACAATTATTTCGTATTGTTATTCGATTTGTAATATAAATACTATTAAATCTTATCTTTATTATTATTATATTTAAATAATCGATATTAAATAAAAATATAGTTATTTACGATTTGAGTTTCTTTTTTTCGAGGTATAATTTATTCTGCTATTTTTGCTTCCTTTTTATTCCTATCAAAGAATACAATTCTGTATCATCATCGTTCATAGTTTCTTTATCAACTTTTTCGATACTTTGGATTCTTTACAAAATATTTCGATATACCGAAAAGAATTTAAAGTTATATATTGCTTTTATAAATAACTAATTTTGAATAAACCTTTGTTTTTGTATAAATCATTAATATAAAAGGGAAAAAAGTGAAAAGTAAAAACAATAACAAAAAGAATAATCTTTTAAAAAAGAATAATACAATAAAAAAGAAGTAGAAGCTAGAATCAACTAAAATGGTTATGAACAACAAAGAAGAGAAGAATAATCAGGATGAATAATCTAAATTATAATAGATATATACATAATCAAAAAAAGAGATAGTAAAAAAGATAAAACTTAGTAAACAAAATATAATATAATAATCTAAGATATAGAATGAGAGGAGTATAAATACTCCTTATGAGAGGCGAGGTCACGTGAGGGTGTTAGGTCCGAATGGTCGGAGCCATTCTGCAGTCTCACAATATGATTATATGTAATTATATATGATCATTGTATAACTTTATAATTATAAGGATCTATAATACTATGAGTTATAAAATCATAGTATAATAGTAGTTATAGATCTAGATACTTTTAGTAAAGATTAAATTGTATAAAGCAAATCTATACTTGCTTAATTAGTCGATATGCTAAGCTCGGTTAGCGTTCCAATGCTTTTAGCGCTGGCAGATCAAAAGCGGTTAATATGTTTATGCATTTTTGTGTACGTATGCTTTAGTGTGCTCGAGCATTTTAGCGTACGTATACTTTTTAGAGTGCTTGTGCATTTTGGCATACTCGTGCGCTTTTAGCGTATTAGTGCTTTATAGCGTGCTTGTGCACTTACTACTAGAAGAAATATATGCTTTTTATATGCTTTACACTTTCAGTATAATACACCCTTTAGATTATATATGCAATACATAATCTATTTACAAAGTAAACAAAATAAATAAATCTACAATTACGCGCTATTCGCGTAATCCTTTGTTAATATAAATAAACAAACGGAAACTAATTTAATGATGTATATATAATTTCTTTACAAATAGTTGTATAAGTTAGTAATTCTATATGATTTTATAAATGTTTGGATTATCGATCCTATAAGCGATGATAATTATAATTAAGAGTATTCATTATATATTTGTTATATTTAATCGTTTTATAGTATATTATTGTTTTGTTGTGATTTCTTATTGCTCGGCTATATAATAATAGCTTTGATCCTTCGATTCTTCGATTCTTTAAACTATCAAAAACAATAATAATAACAATAATAACATCAACAATAATATCAATAATAACAATATTATCAATATACTTTGCTATATTTGCAACTCCCGGGCCAAGAACCTTTTCTATACTTGAGAAACATTAATCGTTTTTCATTGTTGTATCGTTTCTTCTTTTTCTTTTTATTTTTTTATTTTTTTTACTTTTTTTACTTTTTCTTTTCTTTTTACTTTTTCTTTTTTTTTAATCCTTTTAGATTATCCTTAAGATACCCTTTTCGCATCTTTATTTTCTTTCTTCATTGTTTTTATTGTTGTTTTTTGCTTTTTTGTTTCCTCTTTTCTTACTTTTTCGATTTCTTTCTTTTTTGTCTTTTTCGAATCAATTCTTTTAGCAAGGGTGATGATAAGAATAAAAATGAGGATCAAAGTGAAGAAAAAGATAAAGATTCTTTACTTTGTTTAAAAATAAACATTATAATTACTTTAGCAATATATTATTTACATTTTATAGAATTCTAATAAAGATTTTAATTTTAACTTTTTAAGGGTTGAATATAATAGTGAATCAAGTAATAAAAGATTTAAAATAATATTTTCTATTTTTGTTATTTCTTTTATTTTAGCTTTTTGTATTTTTGTTAAAAAGATTCGATCTAAAAGACTAAAGAATTCTTATTTGTGTATGCAATGTATAAAATCGTTAATTGTTGAGCAAGAAGATAGGATTTGCTATAAAAACGTAGATTCCTAAGAAGTTTAGTATTATCGATGTTTTATATATATATATTGGCCTTTACTAGTATATTTGTATATAATAGCAAATGATTTTTTGATTATAAAGATTAATAATAACGGAAAGATATAATACCCTTTTTTGTTTTATATTATAATTGCTAATTATGTGATTATAAGAGGTAAAATGTTTTCAAATTGCTTTTTGAAGTATCTTAAAGTATATCAATCCTCGAATAGTTTCAAAATCGATGTAGAGTATATCTATATTGAAAGCGGATTTCTTTGGAAGCGGATATATTTCGAAGGATTATTTCGCGATAGCAAAGATGAAAAGGAAAAGGAAGAAAAGAAAGATAGGTAATAGTAATGATGAAAAGGTTGTTTAAAAGTAAGCTTTTTTAAGGTAAAAGTAGAGAATAAGAATTAGAGTAATGGGGTATAAAGAAAGTATTATAATATTAATTTGTTTGAATACTATATAATTATCGATTATTCGATAATCTTTGTAATTCGATCCTTGATATCTTGTATATTGATCAATTTAACAAAATGTTTAAACTTTTATTAAATAAGATTCTTAATAAACCTATTTATCGATATATCAACAATTAATAAATAAATGATTAAGAATCGCTTATTAATATATTCTTAACGAAGTCATATATTCTGAATATCTATATATCTAAATTTAGTAAAGATTTTTTCATTCTTATTAATTATCAATCGAATCGTTTAAGTATTATTGCAAGAGATATTAATTGGCTTTTTTATCAATATCTTAATCTTTTTTAAAAGCTTTAATATTGCTATTGCTTTTTTGATTGATCTTTTCACATTTAAAAGTTTTGCTTTTGTAATTGAAGTAATAATTATGTTTTGCTTTGTAGCTTTCTATACAATGGCATTACTATACAATATGATTATATAGCTTTGAGAAGATTTCTATATAACCATATTGTTTGCAAAGGATGTATCTAAAAAGGTTACTATTTAAAGAATATAATTATCTTTATAGCAAATAGAAAAGTATCGAAATCCGTATAAGTATATAATATAATAATTAATAATTATTTAATAATCTTTTAAAAAGTTAATGCTATATTCGTTTAGTTTGAAGGAAAGAAAAATTGAATTAACTCTAATTGTTATAGCCGAATACAAAATTGATCCAACTTTTTTTTAATATTCCTTTACTTTTGAAAGAGGAATTATATTCTTATTTTTTTCGAATATTATAATCAAAAATGGTATAATTGCTTTTCCTTTTGTAAAACCAAACTTGCAAATAATCTTGTTAATATAGGTATTGTATATTAGCTATAATTTCTTAAATTATCAATCTTTAATAATTCAAATCTTTAGAAACCATTAAATATTGTTGAGATCTTTAAACTTATATCTAATTTTGATTCTATTAACTATTTAATCCTTTTAATGTTTATACTTTTTGTAATAAATCATTTGGATATTGTTAACAAAGAATAGAATGAATATATAATAATCAAAAAACATAAAGATACAAAACTCTTCTTTGCATTTTATCATTTTAAAACTAGTAAATGTATTTATGAACTTTTTATATCAAAATGTAAAGGAGTTTTTCAAGCTATACAACGCACGATTGAAAGTAATGGATTTACCAAATACTTTATATTTATCTAGTATATGGTATATAATTGGATTTTTAGTAGAATCTCGAGATATATTAACGAAAGCATTTATAATGTTATATTGCTTTATCTCAAGATTATCTTTTGTTATTATTGCCATTATTATATAAAAGGATTATACGATAAATGTAGCAATATAGATTAATTCGATTGTTACTGTATTTTAAAGATCTCTTTTAATCATTAATCGTGATCTATAGCAATTAATATAATCGCTTTGATTATTCTTATAAGTAAATACTTATTGAAATAGAATAGATTTTAATTTAATCGATATTGTTTCAATTTCTCGCCAAATGCTTCGATTTTGCAATATTTTAATTTTGCGATTACAATCCATTTTAAACCAATATCCGAATATATAAATCCAAAAATTATGAAAGAATCTTGGTAGTAATAATACTATTGATTTTAACATTCGCGGAAAATTCGTAACCTTAGGTTGAATTAAAAGCGTAATTGTTGGTTTATATTTTATTGCAGCAATTACTATGTTATATATAATAATGAATTTATTATTTTGTTCATTTAATTTATCCTTTTGTTTATCAAGCCAAAAAGTGTTATAGAAATCATTTAATTGTTAAAGTTCATTTCTAAATCCGCATAATTAAATAATCACGATACTAATGAAGATATTAGTCTTGTAATAACCATTCGCTTACTAATGTAAACAATTTGAGCGTTTAATATAATCTATTGTTTAATGCTTTGTATAATCGAAGATTATATCAACATTGTTAAACGCATCGAATTTAATGTACTCTTTAATATTGATGTTAAACCTAGAAATCTCTATTTGCAAAGTATATAATCGTTTGTTAGTTTTATTAAATATAAATAACGAAAGAGATCTTTTAAACGTATTCTTCTTTATAGAAAGCAATAATAGATCTCTTTTCTTTTCATCGAGAATCGAATAATCATTCGATTTATCGTTTTTAAGATTACTATTTAACGTTGATATTAATGGTTTTGATAAAGTCGTTGATTCTCTATAATTAAAGTTCATACAAACCTTCCATGAATTAATCATTTTAAGCGGGTTTTTATCCTTCGTTGTAAATACAATTAATAGGGATTTTGGTTTATTAGAAACTAGCGATAATTTATCGATACTTATAACTATATCGAAGTTTAACGAAATGCTATACTCATTATTATAAATTGAAATAAATAGCGAAGATTTTGTTATTCAATTTTTTTGATTCTTTTGATCTTTTTTAATTATTTCAATCACTCTCGAAGTCGAAAACTTAGAGCATTTATAATTCTGATCAGGAGTATATACGGTTTTGAGCTTTTTTTGTACAGATTCTCCGATAAATTCATTATCCATATTTTTTAAAATAATACTATCCAGCGATTCCATTGGTTGAATATCCAGTTCAACAATCAACTTTTTAATTACTTGAATTAGTATAGCATTAACAATCTCGTTACAAAGATCGTTTTTATAAACAAATCTTTTATCGAATTTGATATTTTATATAATAATAACTTTATCGAATATAGGGATTTAAATACAAAAAATCGTTGTAATAAGGATATATCCAACTAAATATCCAATATATACTTGCGAATTGATTTTATATTATTTAATCTTTATCTCAATTTCTTTTTCTTTGTTCAACGGAAATGTATAGTAACCATATCTATATATTTTACTTTAATCGAAGCGAAAATCGTTAATAATCCTTTTGAACAACAACAATAAATACTACTTATAGTATTGCTTAAACCAAAAATTAATTATTTTATTAAAGCATTTTTAATCCTTTACTTTCAATGGATTAATATTATATAGATATATAGTAGTAAAAACGATTTTTATTTATATTTTATTCGGCAATCCAATTGAAATGTATATTTTAATTTATTTAGTAATAATTTTTTACTTTATACATTTCGCTCTTTTATTAATTTATTTATTTATTTATTATGTTTAACGTCTATATAAGCTAACTAGACTCTTGACCTCCCGAGGGGTACTAGAGACGGGTGATACACTAATGGGCCGAGGGCCCAAAAGCTCACCATTTAAGTATATATTATACGATATCGCTAGGTTGAAATATTGAGAACGCCTCTTTTCGGCGATTTCTTACAATTCTAATTCTATTAAGCAACCTTTTTCTACTGTTTGAAAAAGCATTTTATATTGAAGGGGTTAGTTTTTATTTGTTATATTTAAGGAGAGTGGATATCGGGCTGTATAGTAATCGTATTGATAAAGAATGTTGAAAATAAGTAATTGTTATATTAGATTGTAGCTTTTGTATTGTCGTATAAAGAGATATACTGTATTTTGTAAGTTGCACTTTAGATTAGGTTTCGAAATGAAGCAAAAAATAAAGGGAAGGGGGAAAAGGGATAAAAAAAAGATTGGGTAAAGCATTAGGTTGAATATTATCCAGGGTATCATAAAGTTTTTGGTTATAAAATATAAAATATTGTATTGTTGCAACAAAACGTTCAAATTTTTGTAGGAGAACGAAAAGCTGTTATAAATAATTATGTTTTTTGCGGGTGATCGCTGGAGGGCGGGTTGGTTTTAACAATTACAAATAAAATCGCTTAATAAAAATTTCGCAAAAAATAAAGTGCTTTAAAATTTTGATTTTGCCGCATAGATAATGAGTTTTTGTATTTTTGTACTTAAACCGCTTATAATAAACTTCAAAATCATTATGTTTAAATTGTAATATTAATATTCGATATAGCATTGATTTAACAAATTTTAATTTCGGGGGTTTTTTTAAAATGTAGTCTAATTGCTATTTATAATATTTTTCCGTTAATATAAATTTGTTTTTATTTTATCATTCGTTTATAACGTTTCGGATTAAACTTTATACTATCGATCTTATTCCGTTAATTATAGGTTGTATTGTAGACCTTGGATCTATTATATTGCTTTTCGCGCTTATATTCGTTAATTTATCCGCTGCTTTGTTATTGGTTATCCTTTAATGCCTGGGGGATTATTATATTCTAATCGCATGTTAATCAATAAATCGATGGTTTTTTAAAAATATTTATTACAAAGTATTTAAAGCGTTTATGTGTTTACATTATATTATTAAGGTATTATCGATGTATAGTCAACGTTATATATTTATAATAGATGACAATGCTAATGTTTTTTGTAACTTTTTCAAAGCGTTTATCGTTTTTGTATTAAAAATATACGAAAGTGTATTAATTACCTTTTTGCTGGAAACGATAAACGCTTGTCTTTAATAAATCGCGTAACCATAGTCTATATACTTGTCGATATCGTTGTACAATTTAAAACCGTTAAAGAAGATAGTAATTACATTGAGTAGTAAAATATTTCATTATTTGATGAAACTAGTTGTTATTATTTCTTTGTTTATTCTTTTTGTAAGGTTTGTTTTATATTTGAGGGTATAGTATGGGAAGGAAAGAATTGGGCAAGGAATTTTCGAGAATAATTGGTTTGTTATATGTAGCTTTGTATTGTTCTATGTACAATATCCTAATGTAATTAAATGTATAATAAACAAATGGTATGCATTAAGTTTTTTGAATTGAAAAGTTATATTAATATATATTTATTTTAAAGTCATTTTGCAAGTAGGAAAGCCTGTATTGTACAAACTAACTATTATCGGTATGGTTCTTTAAATTGGTAGAATATTCTTTATAATAAGGTTAATTACTTTGTTTGCTTTTGTTATACATAATTCTATTTGTATACTAATTGTAATACTTTGTAGATGGCCGTTATTTGCGTTTATTTTCGTTTGTTCCGGGTACTACGTTTTCGCTTTATAAAGCAACAAAAACAGTACGTATATAATCGTAACTTTTCGTAAAGAGATTATAAAGGGTTTATATTATATATTAGCTAGGTGTTTGATATATAACGCAACTTTTCGTACCTTTTTCATTTGTTTTGCAATATGTTTTTTAAATATAAACTTGCGGTTGAACTATATTCCTAATCATTTAAACGCCAATTGTTTTGTATCGCCTAGCGTGCTTATTATAGGTTGTATTGTTAAAGTAAAGGAAATGACCATTTTCGAAGCATATATATAACGCTTGCGGGTAAAATACATTATTTTAAGCTTTTCCAATACAAAAGCGACTTTATTGGTTGATCCTTACATTTCAATCTATTATACATTCTATACGATTTCTATAGTATTCTTTTTCAATGTATTGCCCATTTTGTAAAATGCAATATCGTTCGTATATTTAAAGCGAAAAGTTTAATCTTAATTTAAAAGTTTTGTTAGATAAAGTATATAGAGTATTGGGGATAAAAGCGAGTTTTGAAGGGTTTCGTATTATACCCGGGATTTGTTTGTATAAACATCTTTGAGTTTAATCATTATTTTACGCTTTTGTAAAAACAAATGAATCATTTTTAAAAAGATTATAAATCAATTTTAATCTTACATTCGTTTTAATAACCGTTAAAGTAATAGTATATTGAATACATTTTGTATATTCATTATAACTAATATAATCTTTCGCTTTTTAGCAAAAATATATTTTATATCGTATACAAATATTGTAACTAAATCCATAGCCGAACACTTAGATAAAGCTTTATAATACTAAGGACTCAACATACCATACATTAACAATATCCATACTATTTGTTTCGCAATAATCCTTTTCAAACCTTTGCTTACACAAGATAATAAAACTATTAAACGCTATAAACGAACAAAATTCTTATCCTTCTTGCCAACCTTGAATAATATAATCATTTTAACCAATCGCTAAGTTTTGAGGTAATAGTTTCTTTTGAGATAATATTCAAAAAGGTTATATATATATTCCTTAACGCTATTTTAACAAACTTTCAATAGTTGAATTATAACTTTATTAGTTTTTGATAAAATACTCAAAACTCCAATGATATTCCGCTCTATCTCCTTCAAAGATATAATAATGTTTTAAAGAAGAGTAGAGGCGCGGTTTTTTAGTATCGGGTCCGCTTTTAGATTGTTTATACTATTGTATTTATATAGTATTTTGTTTAATAACGCTTGCGCTTTTTCTTTTGTACTTTTGATCGATTAGCCATCCACTATAAAGAGCGGAGTTTTAAAAGAAAAAACCGCTTTATACCAACCTATCATTTTGTATAAATCCGCATTATTTAACGCATTATCGATTATTCTCCTTTAATACTCTCTTTTTGCTTTGCGAATTGTATTAAGTATTTGTCTTCTATTCTTGAAGGTTTTATTAGAGCGTTTATAAAGTTTATACGCTGTTGCGCTTTCGTTAGTTCATTAGAGCGTTGAGCGTGCCCGATCGCTTGTCGGCCGCTTTGCGGTCTGTATTACGCGTTGAAATAGATTTGTAAATCGCTTCGTAACCATATCAAACTCTATATTCATAATAATAAATTCAATTTTCAACAACTAATACACTTTGTTTTTTATAAAACTAATAAAGATATATAAACCGTTCTTGGTAATTTTATATCTAGCGTATTTATCGAATACTATCCCTTGCTTTAGAATAATAATAATTTGCATAAAGTAATTCAATTCGCAATCTATATCCTAATATATTATTGTTTTTGCGAAAAGTATATTAAAGAAAATAAAATCGATTATATACCCCGCGCGATGAATGGATGTTTTTACCTTGTTGATGAAATCCATATTAATGTTTTAAAACCATTTAGAAAGTATAGTTTTTTAAATAACTAATGGTACTCTTGGTTCGTATATATCGTACTTCGCATTGAAATCCCCTTCAAATAGTATATAAAGTATTAAAATAATGCTTACTATATAATTTATCATTACAATAATATTAAATTTGCAATAAACGTTTATTATATAATAATCGTTAATTTTAAGTTATATTATATTCTTATTGTATTCTTTATATTATTGTTACGTTTGTATAACAACCCTTCGCTATGTATACATTATAATCCTTAGCCTTTCGACTTTCTTTTCAATCGCCTCTTTCAATTCCCACAAATTGTATAAAATATAGCATTTGTATATTGAATAGTTCTACATTTTAATGCTTAATAAACTCTATAGCTTTTGAATATATACTATATCTACTTTGTTTTTGTAAACAAATTGAAATAGTATATTATATACCCCTATACTTTTTTTTATATTTGTTTATATCACCAATATATATGAGATAAAGCTTTTTTTGCGGTTTTTGTTGTTGCGTTAATTCGAGCTATTACTTATTAATGCAAAGGTTAATAATTTTAATTAATTGCAAGATTGCAGCAAAATCGTTATTATTCATATTCATCGCATTTTCTATATATACTTTACGTACATTGTTATACAACAAAAACTTAAAGTTCATTTGGCCCAAAATTGCTTTAAAACGTTTTAATACTTTGTTTTGCAACATTAACATATTCGTTATACATTTTGCATTATTGTTTACTTCTCTTAAAATTGTTGGTATTTGGATTTTAATACAAATGGGCGTTAGGGTCTAAACGATGCTTAACGAAACTATAAAACTTATAATGCTTTATATACTTTGGAATGCAAAGCTTCGAATCTTTGTTTGGAAAATATGTATCGTTTGTATAATATTTGTAGCTATACCCAAAACATATACTTTTTGGATTGTTTGATTGTTTCTACAAATCAATTCCATTTAAGCTTTGGTTAAATTGCATTGTGGTTTGCTTTCGACTATATTATAGAGTGTCAACGAGCAATCTTTGTACCTTGCTGAAAACGGCCTATAATAGCCATTGCATTTCGCAAATGCTAAGTATAATTCATATATCAATTTTTGATGCTTAGTTTTAACAATACTATAATTATTATAATACGCCGGCCTTATACAATAATAAATATTGTAATAGGTTTAACAACCTTATTTGTAAAACTCCATTTGATTACAAAAAGGGAAAAGAAAAAAGAAAGGGATAGCTTCGAATAAACGAAAAGGAAAAATTGAAGTAATAAAACTAACAACCCAAACAATTTTAGTTTCACTCTCAAAGCCTTTAAAGTATTTAACCAGGATGATATTGATTTAAATCCGGGCCTTCTTTTTTACCATCTTCTTTGTAATCTTTATTTGTCCATCGATTGCGTTAAACAAAATCCTTAGTATTTGCCTTACGTAATAGCTATACTACATCTCTAGGAAATCTAAACGTATAATTTTAATGATTTTGCAGATCTTCGATTTGTTGATATCTTTTATCAAAATATTCCTTACTTTAAGGGATTTAGGGTATAATATTCAACCCGTTTTGCATTCTACCATTTCCGGGATATCTTCATCTTTAATATCCGAAATAGCCTTAATCAAATTCTCCCGAATTAAAAAAGAGTTATTGCAACGTAGATCCGCAAAGAGAGTATATTTCGCCAAAATACGTTTATTCATTTTTATTACTTTAGCAACGGTTTTCTTTGCAAAGTTTGCTTTAAAAGTTTTACTTTGAAAAATAGCCAAAGGCCCACCGATTTTAAAGATCCTAACAATTTCTATTTAAATTATAAAAAGCGAAATTATTGTTTTTTTCGCTTTAAAGATTTTAAAACTTTCTTTGCCTTTAAATGTTGTACTTATTGTAAAAGCATCCGTTATACATACCAAAATCGTTTCTTAAATAAATAGAATAATATATATCTCTTTCTAAATAAAAATTTTTATAATCTTTTTCAAAAAGTTTATAAATACAATTATAAACTTGTAGCAAATTACCGTTTATTATTCGACCTTCTATAAAAGCTCATTGATTCTTTAGAAAACCATTAATCTTTCCGATCCTTTAAATATAATAAAAGAAACAAATATAATCTTCATTCTAATCTTAACTTGTAATTAAAAAGGGATAAACGAAAACGGATCGCGTTATCGCGTATAATCGCTATCAACCATCCACATCGCTTTTACAAACATAGCAAAACTCGTTTTCGTTATTCTGATTGAAAAAGCATACTCCGTATACTTTTTGCGGGTGTTAAAACTTTACGAATTTGCAAAATATCATCGTATGTATCTATTAATAGCGGGATGTACTGCGTCGTCGTATAATATATAATAGTAACGTCGTCGCTTGTTTATCGATTTGTTTATTGATTATATCAAACAAAGACTTTTTGCTCTTTTGTTAAGCTTATATATAAAGAATAAAGAGAGTTCAAGTTCTATATTCTTTTCGAAAATCTATTTTTTGAATATAATATTATCTTTAATTCTTATTACAAATATATTATTGTTTTATTTAATTACTATAATATAAAAACTATACTTGTGTTACGCTGAGAGCGTAAGGCACGTGAGAAGCACGTGTTTACTGAATAACATGCTCTTACGTATTACTTGGATCTTCCGGTAGTAAGTGCACGGGCACACTAAAGTATACGTACGCTAAGGTGCCCGAGCCTACTAAAGTATACGTATGCAAAGGTGCTCGAGTACACTAACCGCTTTTGATCTGCCGGCGTTAGGAGCATCGGAGTATTAATCGAACTTGGCATATCGACTAATTGAGCCTATAACTACTATTATACGATACATTATGATTTGTAGTACTATAGATCCTTATGATTACAAAGCTATACAATAATCACGTATGGTCATATGTAGTTATATATATATAGTATATAAGGTACAAATAAATCCTATATTTAAAGAGATAAACAACAATACAATCATTGTTTTATACCTATACCTTTATTCTCTTTTGATATCACTTCATTATATATTCGTAGCTATCCTCCGTGATAATTTGCGATAAACCTATATAACAAAGTTTTGTAAAACTTTAAAAACTTTGTTATACATTTTTTGAATCAATATAATAATAAAGATCTTTTTATTATATATATCCTTGATTATTAGTATCTATAACGCTTTGTTATAGATATAAGAAAAATCGAATAAATCCTATTAAACTTTATAAAAAGGTTTAAATGATTAATAATCATTAAATAAATGTAAAACAATTTATTTAATATAAATGCATAAACAATTAATGTATTTTATTTAAATAATTCATTTGATTTATATTTCTTTAATCATTTTAACTAAATATTCCAATACTTCTTTGTCGAGATATCTTGATCGTTTATATTATAAATCATTTAATTCTATTTAAGACTTTATAGTTTTATATAATCGAAAAAAAAACTTGTTGATTCTTTGGCTTTTTGTAAATATTATAATATTTATATTTACAAGAAAATTAAACTCATCAAAATAATTGAAATAAACGTTATATTCTAAAAAAATAAAATTATGTTTTCTAATGCATTAAGCAATGATAATGTTATTAATTCGATCGCCGATTTTAACAATAGCATCAAAGCTATTAAACCAAGCATTTTTGTTATAAAAAAGGGTTTTGGATATAAGATTAATATAAAAACCAAGAACAAGCGCAATATTAGTTAATGTAAAATCCGTTCTATTTAGCAAAATTCTTTTGATTATTTTATTGTTATAATCAATCACTAATAAGCTTGATGATTCTATTTCAATATAATCCAAAATATTACTAAAAATATACTTTTCGTTTACTAAAAGATTTATATCGTTAACAATATATATAGTATTGCAATTATTCAACAAAGTATAGTTTGCTAATATATGCGTAGAAATGATTATAGAAGTCGAAAAAGCGCCGATATATTTGTTCGGATCGATAATACAAAAAGCAATATTATAAAGATCTTTTTTTAATAAATATTTATAAAATTGATTGATTTGAATATTAAAAAGCTATTCTTTCTTAGATAAAACACTACAAAGATTATTATATTTCTTGTTTTTAATGTATTCGTTAATCTCTTTAATTTGCTTTTCATTAATAATCCGAATGAATTAATCAATGCATTTATTTATAAAAGCTAGTTTAACTATTCGGTATTTGTTGGGTTTATATTAATAACCTAAACCAATTATTTAATTCTTTTTATAAGGACAATATTGAATAGTATTATTGCTTTTCAATTAAGACCTAGATTTGAATAATTATTATAATCCAGGTCCTGAAATAGCGAAAAATCCTTTTAACAAAGGATTATAAACTATTCGATCGATATAATTAGCGAAAAGGTTACTGTATTGTTTTAAAGTAATAATATAGTATTCTTCTTTATCTTCGATATTCAATGTAATAAGTTATTATTTCAATCAATTTGGAACTAGTTTGTTTAATGCTTTTAAGAATTGTTTATATTCACAAATTCTTTTGATTTCCAAAAAGTTGTAAACTAATACTTAAATATAAAATAATTCTTATTCTTTATACTATTTTATCGAATCGATTGATTTATTGTATATATTGTTAAAATAATCAATATATTTGGTTTGAATAATCTTTAGGACTGTTAAATTTGTAGAAACAATCTTTATATATAGTTAAGCAATAATTTGTTTTAAAGTTCAATTTTGCGTAATTTTCTGAAAGATTTCCAAAATATAAGAAAAGTCAATTATAGATATAATTCAATCGAATATATAACGAAAGTTATTATGATTTTGATTATATTCACTTTTTTAAGTTTTGTAGATCTTTTTTATAAACAAGAAGTTCTTTACAAGATTTTCGAATATAATAGGGATAGGATCAATAGAAAGCTTAGGTTTAAACATTTCATTTATTTCGATATTAATATTAGCATATCGATTATAGGTTTTAAAGTTTATAGCATATTGATTATAGCGTTTACAATTCTTTTCAAAAATTATAATATTTATAAAAAAGGTTTGAAATATATTAGCGTTTAACTAATCACGAAATTGGTAATTGGAAGAATCTAGAGTATCTGAATCGATATTGTTCTAGATATACTTAAAGCAATTAATGTTCTTAAATAATAAATATCAAAAAGATTAATTTGTTTAATTATTAAAAGTAATCTTTGATATAATGAAAAGGATAATTATTAAAGAATAAAAATATAATAAAAGATGATTAGGGATCAAAAAGAAAAAAAGAATGTCATGCCAAAATGACGCGCCATATCGAACATATGGCTAATTGAGTATATATATACTAATACGTATAGTATATGTCCATACAGCGGTATAACACCGTAACAGTTTACTCGTAACACACCCCCAAGATTGCTATGTATCGATAGAATCTAGTAATCTTCATTTTACTAGCTTGAAAAGGTCGATATAGCGGGAAAGTAGAATCGCATAATTGATTCAAAATGAAATAGTCCATATGGAGCTCCAAAGGGTTTAATGGGACGAATCTCGATAGGTTAATTAACCGAGCTGTCTACTAATAAAGGTGTTGGAGTGGATTCCTCAAAAATCCCTGAAAGATGAGCAAACTCGAGTCGAGTATTATACCAGTGCGCTACCGGGCTCATAACTATCATGCCAAAATGACGCGCTATATCGAACATATGGCTAATTGGATATATATAGTATATATATATGGATGGTAGTACGCAGCGGTATATACCGTGATAGTTTACTCGTGATACACCCTCAAGATTGCTGACGCTTAAAGCAGGGATCTTAATTTTTACCCTATAGAAATGCTTTAGATAATGAAACGTAGCGAAGTAGCTAATTAGCTAAATAGAATCGTATAATTGATTCAAAGCGGGAGTA
>NGKF01000001.1:5750543-5766898 GCA_002162555.1 Monilinia aucupariae
TATTATACCAGTGCGCTAACCGGGCTCATAACTGTCATACCAAAATGACGCGCCATATCGAACATATGACTAATTGGGTATATATATACTAATACGTATAGTATATGTCTACACAGCGGTATAACACCGTAACAGTTTACTCGTAACAAAGAATTATATAATATCGATATTCGAATTATAGTTGTTATAAAGATTTCGAGTATAAACCGAGCTTATAATTATTATAAAGGATAACTACGAATATATAATAAAGTGATATCAAGAAAGAATAAAGATATAAGTATAAAATAATGATTGTATTGTTGTTTATTTCTTTAAATATAGGATCCATTTGTTCTTTATATACTATATACGCATAATTATATATGATTACATATAATTACATATAATTATTATATAACTCTATAATTATAAAGATTTATAGTACTATAAGTTATAAGATTATAATATAATAGTAATTACAGATCTAAATGCTTTTAATAAAAACTAAATCGTATAAAGCAAATCTATATTTGCTTAATTAATCGATATACCAAGCTCGATTAGCGTTCCGATGCTCCTAGCGCCAACAAATCAAAAGCGATTAGTATGCTTATACACTTTTGCATACATATACTTTAATGTGCTCGGGCATTTTAACGTATATATGCTTTTTAGAATGCTTATACACCTTAGCGTACTCGTGCGCTTTTAGCGTATTAATGCTTTATAATGTGCTTATGCACCTACTACCGGAAGAAACACATGCTTCTTACGTGCCTTACGCTCTCAGCGTGATAAATATTATTAATCGCATTTTTAATACCAATTGCTTTATTAATAATCTATAAACTTTACGAGTTAAAACATTTAAAGGCTATAAGCATTTTGCTTTCCAGAACAATCTACTATTATACAACAATCGCTTGATAATGTTTGATTTGAAGAACCTTTATATATTCTTTATTTGAAAAGCCTATAATTCAGTTTTTACAATATATCCTGGAATTAAAAAGATTCATTTTTTATTATCAAAACAATACTATTGGTTTAATATATTTACAACAATTGTTTAATATATATACAATTGCTACATTTGCAAACGCAATTTTATATTGCGAGATTGTATTTTTGGTTTGCTATACTCGCTTTTTGTTTTTGAACAAATATAACAAAACATTACTATGGATTATTGCAATTTCAATAAAAACAAATATAATTATAACAACGTTTTTGTAATTATTGATCAATTGATAAAACAAGCTATTTTTATTCTTTGTTATAAGAAAATTGATTTATATAAGCAAGCCAAGCTTTATTTGTATTATATTTATCGATATTATAAAGCTTCTAAATCGATTGTATCGAATAAAGGTCTTTAATTCATTTTAAAGTTCTAGCAAAAATTCAATCGATTATTAAACATTAATATTAAACTTTCTATAACTTACCATCTTCAAACAAATAGTTAAACGAAAATCTATAATTAGTATTTGCAACAATGTTTACGCTTATTCGTTAGTTACTATTAAAACGATTGATCGAAATTCCTGCTTATAATGAATTATACTCAATTCACCTTTTTATATGAATTTCTCGAAAGCCTATCGCTTTTCGAAACTCTTTACGAATACCTTTTATATAATAATTGGGATTGGGATATTAAAAACAGCTTTTCAACAAGAAACGTAAACGTTTAAAATGTTTACAAATTTGTTAAACGCAATTCAATAGTTATTGCTTGTACTGAAGAAAGTATTCTTTGAACTTAAAAGAAAATAACTTGATTTATCAATTTGTATTATTGTATTGTAGATTTCAATATCGAAGATTATATATGATTGAATATAAAGAATTACTTTATCTAACGATTTTCCAAAAAGTTTGATTACTTTATTTAAAATCGATTTAAGATTATAGATCGAATAAATAGCTTTTTCTGTTTCGAATTTCTTATTATTATAAAGATATACTTAATATTTCCGCTCGATAAGCTTCGAAAGATCTATAATAATTCTTTTCTTGATTAAGTTTAAAAGCTTTCACCGCTTATCAATATTATTAATGATTTTAAATGGGAAATAAAGAAAGTTTTTATTATTAAGAAAACCTACAACTTTTTACAATATTATATCTTTTAGTTTAATATTAATATTGATTTTATTTGATACCCTGCTTTTGATTTGAAAACTGTTTTTTACAAATTATATGATTTTTATTAAACGAATTTTATATTACTCGATTCTTCTACTCTATTACTCGAATGGATTAAGTTTTACAAAAATAAAAAAAACGATTATAATTACATTAACAATAACAAACCTATATTCGCCATCGATCGAACATATTTTTTCCAAACTATAACGCTTATATTGTAAAAGAGCTGTTTTAGAACAGGGTTAATAGAGTTCTTAGAATTTACTACTACTTGACTATGCTACGAAAAAAGAGATTGTTATATATATATAAACTACGTAGATAGGATATATACACGGTATATACTCGCTAATCGAGTATATAAATCGTAATAGCGTGCATGTGCACCGGAATGTTTACTATGCTAGCCGGGCAACGGAAGCGTAACATTACCTCCCCTTTTAGTAAAGCTCGCTCTCGAACAATTATCCGTTAATAATCCTGTATTATACTTTGTGCAATATTTGCTAGTTAATTAAATCGAGCAAAAAGCGTTTATTGTAAGCTTTACGATTGTTGTTGTAAAGTATATAGTTGTATTTGCTTATTCCTAAGCGATAGCGTGTATATAAGCATTTTGCACAAGATAAGTACTTATTCGGCACTTCGAAACGGCAAAATAATGTTTATATTAAAAAAGCATATAATAAAGACTCTTTTTCATTATAAACCTAAACCTATATTCAAATTACTTCAATTTCCTTATCAAATTCATTTCTTTCTTAAGTATATCTTTCTACGCCAATAAATTAAACAATTTTATATCGAGTATGGTAAAAGGGTTATTAAATAAAAGCTTTATCAAAAAGCAAAAGCAATATAAGAATACAACGAATACGCAAACAACGCTAACAACGAAATAATCGAAGTTAAAAACGTTTATTATAATCAAGGTTTTTTTTTTTTCTTTTTTTTCTTTAGAGCAAGATTATAGAAGTAATGAAAAAGATTAAATAGCGGAAAACGATAATGGTTTCGATAAACAAAGCTTTTCAATTGATCTAATAGATTAGTTTTCTTTTTCTTTTTGAGTAATAAATAATAATACTAATTTAACATAACGATAATATATATTCGAGTATTTGAATTATTAATACAAGATTTTATTAATAAGAATTCTCTATAATAAAAGACTACATTAAAACAACAACAATAGTAATAATAGAATTAAGTATTAATAACGAAATAGTAATAATAGTAATAATAAGATCAAGCGTTTACTATACCGGTTTAGGCCAATGGTATCACGCTTCCGCTGCTCGGCTGGCATGGCAGACGTTTCGGTGCACGTATACAACGTCACGGCTCACATGCTCGATTAGCGAGCATATGCCGTGCATGTATTCTGTTTATACGGTTCATGTATATATAATGTAAAAGGGAAGAAGGTGAGGGGTGGAAACAACAACCAAAAACAACAAAAAGAATAGCCTTCTGGAAGAAAGCAATACAACAAAAGAGGAGTAAGGGTTAAGATCAACTAGAACGATCATGGATAATAAAGAAGGGAAAAATAATTACAATGATTTAGATTATAATGGATATATATATAATCAAGAAAAGGGGTGATAAAGAAGATAAAACTCAATAAACAAAATATAATATAGTGATTTAAAATATAGAGTAAAAAGAGTATAAATATTCCTTATAAAAGGCAAAGTTATGTAAAGATATTAAATCTGAATGATTGAAGCTATTTTACAATTTTATATTCCTTTTTACTTTATTTGTTGATCGATTTCCATTAACTAAAGACAAAAAACAAAAAAAATTGCGAAAACAAGCTCAATCAAGTTCGTATACCAACAAGTAAACCAATATACTTATCTTGCTATATCAACAAAACAAATCCACCGATCCAATATTCTTTAGTACCGATTGCCAAACTTTATGAATTCGCAAAGTATCTTTTTGCAAATCCATTATATTTCGAACTCATCATTTCGATTATAATTATTTGCTTTGCGTAGCAAACAATTCCTTTAATATGCAAAACGGTTTTGGTTTGCGAATGGATTGTTGTAATGATTTTTTTTCTTTAATACATTGTCTCTTTTTCGAAAATCCTAGATCTTTATTTTTAGAGGATTTATCTTGAAAACTATAAATATTGGGGCTTGGGGAGTGCAAATAATCAAACTTTTGGCTATTAAAGGTGAAATGGGAAAAAGCAATGAATTCTTTATTTATAGGAAGATCGATATTTAGTTTTGATATATAAGCTACTGTTAAACAACCAAAAAATAAATGTCTTTCATATGTTTTTTCTCGTTTTTTTACTTTTTTAAAAATCTATGCAAAAAGGGTTAAGATATTCTTTTTCAACTTTTTGTACTACAAGTTGAATTGCTTTTTTGGTTTTTGTAATAATTCCAAAACGCTTTTCTTTATTAACGTATTATCCCAAAACAAAATTTCTACAAATATTTGCTTAACAAGATATGCAAAAAGTATACAAATATTTATCGAAAAATTAGATATTACAAATCTTCCCCTTTCCGATATATTCTTATTAAAGATTGGTATTAAGTTACAATATAATTTGAGTATCGCTGGATATAACATACCATTTTCAAAAAAGAGTAAAAATTGATTATTATTGTTATATATCATAATTGTATAAGGAATTATAGAAGTATATAAAGGCTTAGTATTTATAGCAGTTGCATTAATCTTAATAATTGCTTTTAAAGCTAATATATTTATTGGATTTGTGATAATTTTCTAATCCAATTCTGTATTCTTTTTTATAACTTTATAATCTTTGAAGTTAATTTTGAATAATAATGATTGCTATTCTTCAACATTAAATAATAAAGCTTTAAGGAAAACTTTAATTGATTTAATCGATTAAAAAATATTAATTTTCTCTGCTAGAATAGAAAAAGAATAGGCTTAATGCTTGATTTTACAATCATTATAAAAAACAAAGGATATAGCTACGCTATATAGATTACGCTTTTTTTTTAAATCAAAAATATTCAAAATATTATTATATACAAATAAATAACTAAAATTTCTAATTGAAATATACTTTATTATAAAGAAAGAAATTATTAATAAATAATACTCTTCATCAAATCTTTATAAAGCTACTTTTCGCTAAAAAGTTAAATCAATATATACAATTTGTTATATTGAAAAGAAATAAACTATATAAAAAAAGTTATAATCTCTTCCCTTTCAACAATAATAATATTAATACATTTTGATCAAAATTCGAATATTATTCTTAATTAAATTATCGAGAATATTTAATATCGAAATCGAAATCTAAATAAATCTTATCAACAATAACACCCCGTAAATATTCAAACGCATAAAAGGATTTATTACATTAGAAAAAAGCTTTTAAAAAATTAACAAACTAAGAATTTATTGATATCGAACCTTTTTCGCAATAGTATAAAGTTTAAACCAACTATAAAACTTTCTAAAAATATATATTTTATCGATTATATCTCTCTTCATATAAACTTCCGCTAATCTGTTATCCAGCTCCTTCACTTTGTAACAAACAATTTCCAAACTAAAGATATTTGCCAATTGTTGAATATAATATAAACATATATTTGACGGATAGTAAATAGCCAATTTAATTATTTAATATCACTCGATTTGTTTAGCAATATATTCTTTTAACAAAGTTTAAAACCATACAAAATTGCTATTAATAATTGCAAAAGAATATTTGCATATTTTGGGGATAACATACTCATCGATCTTTTGATATTTAACAATAAAATTGTTAAGTTTAATAAGAATCCAATAATGAACTATTATAGTGTTCATTAAGTTTACTTTGCAATTAATTTTTTTGACTAGAATATTAATGTTCAAATGTTTCTAAACCATTATATTGTAATCTACCAACTCAATAGGAACATTCAAATTCATATTCTCAATTTCGAATATAGATATAAATCGAGAAAGCGTTTTCAATTGGTATTATTTATTATCAATATCCAATAAACTATATTTATTATAAAAAAAACCCAAGTCTTTAGTTTTTTTGTTAATCTATTCCATTTTAGCTTTTTTTTTCGATACAACTAGAATAACTTTTTTGAATTTAAAAGGTATAACTTATTAATCAATGCAATGTTTTTGTTTTTATGCTTTTAATAATCGATGCATCAATTCATCATTAATATTATCGATTATATCTACTAATCCAAAAGTTTTAACAATAGCATATAAATCTTCAACAAACCAAAAACCCTATTTGAAAATGAACGATAAAGCCAAAAATCTATTAATAAGAAATTTTACCGAATAATTTATAATATTACCCAAATATCCTTTACATTTGTATTAAACATTCTCTACTTTTTTAATAATAATAATATTGTTTTTCAAGTATTCTTTTTAAAAAACATCAACAGTAAGCTACATTTTATCCCGAACCATATCGGTTATCAATTTATTCATAACTTTTTTAAATTTATATTGCAAAATTAGTACGAAATGATTAAAGGAAGTATATACGCTATATTGCAATTCAATAAATCGATTTCTGTACTACTTCAGAATCTACAAAGAGTAACTAAATTTTTCTATATATCATACTTTAACAACAATCAAAAAAATTGTAAATTGTTAATTAGCTTTATTGCGTTTAATCTCTTCAACTAGCGAAAATTTTGGCTTATTTATTATAAAAAACAAAGAGTATAACAAAAATGAGAAATTGTAATACTAAAGGGCAAAAGGATACAGAAAATCTAGTATAAAAGCGTAAAGAATTTTATAAAGAAATTAAAATTTATAAATACAAAAGAAACTAAAGAATCAATAGATTAATAAAAAAAACAATTGTTTAAAAGCAAAAGAATCAATATCAAAGTTAAAGAATTGTAAAATTGATGATACAAAAGGATATAAAAATCGAAGTATAATATATGAAAAAGGTTAAAATTGTTGAAGAAAAGAATTGAAGTAAAAGAGAAAAAAAAGTATTAATATAACAAAAAAACAAATTAAACGAAAACAATGTATAATATAAACAATTAACAAAGGAAAACAAATGATTTGATATAAATAAAAGGAAATGGAAATTATTTTGTTAACAAAATAATTGCTTTATTTACTAATGAATAATATTATTTTTGATAATAAATGATTTATTCATTTGAAATGAAATAACAAATCGCAAATGGTTTTGAACGATAATCTTAAAGGATTTGGCCAATTCATTAAACAACAATATCGAAGAATTTGGTTAATCTATCGAACAACAATATAAGCTAATATCCTTAATAAAGTTGGATTCTAAAACTAAAACTTTATATCAAATTCGAGAAATTCAAAATCTTGTTCATATAGATCTTGATTTGCGAAAAGGGATTTCGACAATCAAATTAAATTGACAAAGCAATTGATTTCTTTTAGATATCAGATTATCGTTTATTAATTGATTTGTACTTTTTAAAGTTTGTTCAATAAATCTTTTAAACAAAGGAATTAAAGCTTTTAAAAGATTTTCAATTTCCAAATTGTTATTTTTAACCTTGTTCAACTTTATCGAAACAACTATATTATTACATTAAATAAACTTTTTAAATCTATTATTTATATAAATTCTATACAAACAAATTCTATTTAATTTTTTCAAAATATAAATGCTTTTATTTATATTTGCTTTTACTATTCAATAAAATCTAAACTATCGATATACAAATTTTCGTTTTTTTGATATATTAATTTTGTTTAATGAATTATTATGCAAAACTATATTGCCTTATTTAATATTCTTTTCTATTGCATTGTAATCTTTATTAAAACGTTTTTTTCTATCGAATCAATAATGCTTTTTGTACAATATAGTTTCTCGAATATCCTTATTCTTTATCTCAAATTGGCGTATATAAACAATCAATAAATCGGATCTCGTTTTTACAATATTCCAGTCTAAAACTTTTCACATATAATATTTGGTTTCGATTGATAAAACAGAATGCTGGCTATAGATTATATAAAAAAAAATAAAATTGATAAACTTATAAATAGTAACCTTATCAATCATCAAAATAGCGTTTAGATATTGAAGCCATTTTCTTTTTCTTTCCGTTGCTTTAATTAAGCTATTCTTCAATGATTAATATTCACGTTCTATTGCTTCGTTTGCTTTCGAATTGTATACTGAGATTTAAACTTTGTTGATTTTGTACTTTGTCGCAAAATATTCTATATAATTTTTGTTCTTAAGCTTTTCATCCACAACGATTTTTTCAAATATATTATATCGATAAACAATATTCCAAAAAAATAACGCAACATTCTTCGAATTAGCAATGCGCAAAAGCTTTGCTTCGACCTATCCAAAAAAATCATTATACAAAACCATTAAATACTTATAATTGTTGTTAATAAGTATATAAATAATATCTAAACCACATTTGGCTTAATATATACTAATCCAAATCGAATATAACGGCTTTTCTTTAAAATTTGATTTGCGAAATTAACAATTAAAACAAACTTTGATAAATGCTTTAACTTTTTGAAATATATTCGTTCAATAATATAATTAATGAATTTTGTTGAATATACTTTTCATTCTTTTGTGATTATATATATTATACAAATGAAAGATTAATTCTAAATGTTTATTTTTGTTATCGATAACTTATTAGTAAAGCATATTCTTTGATTTATTTTTAAACAAATATTTATTTTATATATTAAATCCTAAAGCTTTCTTTTTGAACTTTTCAAAATTTGATATCGTTATATTTATTAGCTTTTGTAAAATTGATAAATAGAAAGCGATTTTTCGATTATCTTTTAAATATCCGTTGCGCAATGTAATACTTTGCGAATTTGTAAAGTTTCGCAAATTATTTATTATTATAACGTTGTTAAGCTTTTCGGCGATTTAATTATTAATATTCATTTTATTTTTAAAAGGGTTAAAAGAATTTCGAAATTGTTTTGATAATTCATCAACAATAGTATATGATGCTCCCTTAATATATCTAACTTTAAAATCGAACAATCGAATTTAAATGATTTATTTTGTAATCAAAACTCCAAATAAATTAGTAGTAATACAATTGAATTGTACAACCAAAACTTTAACATTAATTTCGAAAATGAAATGTATACCGTAAAAATCAAATCTAAACTTTTGCAAAGTTTTCAAAATACTATAACATTCTTTTTTAATTGTATTATAGTTTTTTTCAATAATATTTTATATTCTATTTTTAAACCGAACCATTGTTCTTTTTTCATTGAACATTTAATTCAAATAAACGTTTCATTTTTCAAAACTAATATTAACATTGTAAACAATTTCATTAATCTTTTTTGGATTATTGTATTGCAAAAGTATAAAAGCAAAAGTGTAGATTAAAGTATATTTTAAAAAATCTATAGCAAATTGCTTTAACTTTATCCAAATAAACTCTACACCTTTTTTTAACAATCGATACAAAAAATCTATTTTTTTAGTAAAGTTTTTTATTCAAATTCGAAAAAAAATATAAACTTTAAAAAACATCCGAATATTATGTTTATTAAATGGTGTAAGCTAATCGATAATTTTCTGGATTTTTGTATTTGCAGGAGTTCGTTTATCAACGCTATAGATATAATCAATAATCTGGATTCCATTTATATATTATTTTGATTTAACTTTAATTAAACAATTTATTCTTTTTAATCGTTTAAATGTTTTATTAATGAATTAAATATATTCGAAAACGAAGCGTTTAATTTCATTTTCGATTTCTTTTATATTATAATCATTTAATAAACCTTTAATTCTAATATCATTTAAAAAAAGCAATATTATAATTAGCGAAAGATTACTTAAGATTTTTAAAACAATTCTGCAAAATTGAGCTATTAAATTTATTGCTCTCTATAGAAAAATTGTTTGTTGTAATAAATTAAACAGAGTTTGAAATATAATTATATCTTTACTTTTTTTTATCAAAAAAACTTAATTATAATTAAAAAAGAAATCGACTAAAAAAGCAATTATATACTCCGCAAAATTTTTAGCGAAAGTATTTGTATTAAATGGAAGATTGATATTCTAGATTATAATCTTATTCAATTCAATAATAATATTAATAATTCTGTAAATGTTAGGGGTTTTTTTTTTAATCAAAAACTATAGATTTTTATATAACTTTTCGCAATACTCAAATATTCTTTGATTAATGCGATTTTGAAATATTTTAAAGATTGTTTACATCAAAGCTTTTGGAATCGGGAAATCTATTGTTTGCTATATTGTATACGGAATTGTATTAATCTTCTAAAAAAGCGCAATATTAAATTGCATTTTGTTAATATAAATCTAATTAAATGCTAAAACACTTTTGCAGTTCAAAAGATATAACAATAACAAATCTCTTTTTTGTTTAATAAATATATTTTTATACTTAATTTCCTTTATATGTTCAAAAGTTAATCGATATTTTTCAAGCTTATTGTTAAATCTTAATATTAAGTATTTTTTTCATTTGCTAATAAGTTTTTGATAAGGGAATATTTTTTTGTAACGTTTAAGTTAATTTGTTAATCCTTTGGAATTTTCTTCATTTATATTTGTAAAAACATTGGATAATCAAATTTTGTTGATTTTGTTCTTGTATAAAGTATTGATAGGAAATAAAAGATCTTTTCGGAAATTCTTTATTAATGCTTCAATTATTAGATATACAAATTGTATAATAATTCGATGATATTTATAAATAGATTTATTATCGTTTTTAAAAATAATTAAATGTTCAATATATTTTGGTTTATTAGTATATAAATCTTGCGGATCTGGAAGTAGAATACGATTTTCGATTAGTTCCAGATAGATCAATATTTTTTTTAACCATTCACAAAGTTTTAGATTTAACAATTTGTAATATTTGTTAAATGCTATTTGCTTCTTCAAAAGTTCTATATTTCGAAAGGAACTTAATATAAGATTATCAATACATTGTTTATTGAATATATTAGAATCTAATTTTTTTTATTGATATTGAAGAAATGTTGATTGTAGGCTATTTGCAATATTTGCTTGCTATACTAAACATTTGTATAATGTTTATTATTGTTATCGATAATCGCAATGTATTATAAACTGTATTGGTAATTAAATGTGATTTCGCTAGTAATAAATTATAGTATATTTAATAGAAGTTTGTTTCGAGTATTTTTCATTATATAAATGTTAACCATATTTATAATTCTATCGAAAAAGACTTTGATATTTCTATATATATCTATGAGTTTCGATTTGATTGTATTAATGCTTATAATATTTATATTTACTAGGTTTATTGGAAAATTCAAAACTATATATAGTTTGTTATTCATTATATTGATAGTAAAACCATTATCGAGAATGGCTTCGATTGGGTTTTGATTATTCAACAGAATCTTAATCATTAATAGCTTTTTATAATCTCAATCCGTTTCCGAAATATATACAACCTGATTATACACTTTTCTTTAATAATTTAACAAAACAACAGAAATTGTATTTATTTATATTAAAAGATTGTATTCAAATGTATTACAATAATTGATTTATACTTTAGCAAACTTTTGGTTTTAAACTATAGCAATATAAAATTTCAAAGTAGCAAATAATATATTATTAACAGCTTCGAAAAGTTTTGGTATCAATGTTTCGGGTTTTGATGAATTATTAATTTTGGTTGATTATTTTTTTCAAAGTTCGAGTATTGTTTTAAACAAAAAGCCAATAAAAATGGGAATTTCAATTTTAAAGATTAAATATTCAATTTGTTTAATTGTACTATAACCATTAGTTATAATCAAAAGAACAAGTTTTCTTTTTAGTTTTTTAAAAATAATTTTTTTAATAACAATCGGCGGATTTATTCTTATTAAGCCTTAACCATTTAAAGATATATCATTTATTGTAAAGTCCAGAATATTGAATAAAAAAAACCTAATTGCTTAAGCTTTTATAGAGGTAAAAACAATAAATTTTGAAACCATATCTTTAAGTTTTCGCTTTAAAATGAAAATAATCTTTTCTGTTTTGTCTTTGTTAATATATTATTCAAATTGCGATATAATAGGTTTAGGCTGAATGATAATGTTGATATATTCTAGAATAAAATCATTTAAATGAAAAATAAAGGATAAAATTGAATTAATATTATTAAAGAAATAAATACCATTATTAACGATTTTAATAATATTAATACATTCAACCGAATCTGAATTTGAATTGTTTTTTTTGTTTCACCTATTTATTTTTACATTGATCGATATAAAACGTACTAAAAAACTTATATTTTTGTTATAAAAGATTTGAAATGGTTCTATTTGATTCTGATTTTTTCTTCAACACATAATATTAAATTTATCGAAAATAATTTATTTTCTTATACAATGCTTTTTGAAAACTGGATAATTTTTTTTTATAATATAATTTTTGTTTTTAAGCTACATATTCTAATAATAAAAGCAAAACTTGTTGTAAATTACATTAATCTCTATTACTTTATCATTATCGAAAACCTTAATAAAGCTGAAAAAAGCTATAGATTTTCTTGCAATAACAGGTTTAATTGAGGGTACAATACTTTTAATAGCGAATATTTCGAATACTTTGGTTAGCGAATTTATTTTATTATTATAGTTTTTGAAAAATATAAACTTCTTTTTCTTAAGTTTTCTTATAACCTTTATAATGGTATTAATTATCTTAACATTAATCTTTTTTAATCGAGCTTTCTTTTCAAAATCTTTATTGTAATTTAATAGATTTATATACTTTATATAAACTGTATAAATCAAAATCTAAACCAAAATATAATGTTTTTTCAATAGATTATTAATCTTATTAGCGAATCTTAATCTCAATCGAATGTTCAAACTTTCCAAAAACAAAAAAGTAACGGTTTTAATAGTAATCCTTTTCTTTATTATAAATTGAATTGTAATAAGATTATAGTTTTGGCTATAGATTAATATGTTTTCAAAATCATACTTTTCTTTTGCACTATACTTAAATGTTAGAGCTTGCAAATAATTTTGGTTATATTTCAATCGAAAAGTATTTTGTATAATATACTTTGCTAGAAAAGCAAACTTAAAATTTTTTTTTCAATTCCAATTAGATGATTTGTATTTATTCATAATCTTTATATTAAATCGAAAATTATACTCCATTTGCTTAGAAATTCGATAATAGAACTTTTCTTTAATTATACTATATTTTCGTTTAAAATCTTTTATAACTTTATATTATTTTATTACATTGGTATTATTGAACTATAGCATTCTTTCCTTCTCTACGAATAATAAACTTTTTTTATTGAACTTTATAAAAGTTTTGATAAACTTTTTGATATTATTTTTGTTGAATATAAAGGCATTTTCATTTTGTTTAGAATCTTTTTCAAAATTGAATTTAATTTTAAAAAAAATAATGATTTTAAGCTTTGCCTTTGTAGATTGCTTGCCTTTAGCATTATAGCGTTTACCTTTACAAAACTTCGATTTGCCAAAAAGGCTAGATTACTTGTTGTTAATAAACCCATTAATCTTTTCGACCTTAGGATTTTTGAAGGCCATTGTATCGAATGTAAATGTATTGAGATCATTGGTAGATTCGAAAAATATAATTGATCGATAAAGTATTATAATTTGAACAATTGAATTGTATAAAATATAAATATAATATAATTGAAATATAAATTTTTCGATAATATAAATAAAATAATGAAGAAATGATAAGAATAATATAAACAAAAGGAAAAACAAATCTTTGGTAATAAATGAAAGATTTTAATAATGATAAAATCTCTATCCATTTTGATATTAATATTTTACGAATTTGCAAAGTATTGTTATATATATCTATCGATATTGAAATGTAATATATCGATCGCAATTTGATTTATACAAATCAATTAAAACAACGCTAAATCAATCAAATAGATAATCAAAACATATTTAGATCCTTTTCGAAAACTTGGTATTTGCTATATTCAAATTTAAAATAAAATTTTTACGATTACATCGAAATTCATTATTGTTTATTATCCTACAAAATCCATTCATTTTATATACTAATCCTTAACGTTTTAATTATAAATATTTAATCGAATTAAAATATAATCAAATTGATTTAATGATTATTTAAAGTTCCGATAGATCGTGCTTTTTTTTCTTTAATTTGATTTTCAAACTTAAAGATACAAAATCATTAAATAGCTTTTCAATATCAACAATAAAAGCTATATGAACGATATATATTGAATTTTTCGGGTTATGAATTATAAAATAGGTTTAATATACAACTTATAAACCAAATCGTCGAATAAAGAAAACTATTGCTTTTAAGAATAATTATTAATCCTATAATTATTTCGTATTATTGCTCGATTTGTAATATAAACATTGTTAAATCTTATCTTTATCGTTGTTATATTTAAATAGTTAATATCAAACGAGAATATAGTTGTTTGCAATTTGAGTTCCTTTTTTTCGAAATATAATTCGTTTTATTGTTTTTGTTTTCTTTTTATTTTTATTGAAAAATACAATTCTGTACTATTATTATTTATAGTTTCTTTATCAACTTTTCTAATATTTTAGATTCCCTACAAAATACTCTAATATACTAAAAAGAACTTAAAATTATATATTGTTTTTATAAATAATTAACTTTAGATAAACCTTTGTCTTTGTATAAATCATTAATATAAAAGGAAAGAAAATGAAGGGTGAAAATAATAACCAAAAACAATAAAAAGAATGGCTTATTGAAAAAGAGTAATATAATAAGAAGGGAATAGAGGTTAAGGTCAATTAAAACAGTTATAAACAAAAAAAAAAGAAAGGATAATTAGGATAATCTAGATTATAATGAATATATACATAATTAAGAAAGAGGATGATAAAGGAAATAAAACTTAATAAACAAAATATAATATAATGATCTAAGATATAAAGTAAGAGGAGTATAAATACTCTTTATAAGAGGCGAGGTCATGTAAGGGTGTTAGGTCCGAATGATCGGAGTCATTCTATAGTCTTACAATAATAGTTTCTTTCTTATAATATAATTAAATAGTAGTAAATTCTAAGAATTCTATTAATTCTATTTATCACGGAGAGTAGCTACGAATATATAATGAAGTGATACCAGAAAAGGATAAAGGTATAGGTATAAAATAGTGATTGTATTGTTCTCTGTCTTCTATAATACAAGATCCATCCATTCCTAATATATCTATATTCACGTAATTCTATATAATCATTATTTAACTTTAAGATCTTAAGAATCTATAGTATGATGATTTATAATATTATAGATCTACAATATAATAATCTTTGATATCATAGTATACTAATAATTATAGGTTTAAATGATTCTAAAAGAGATTAATATATTAATTGAAAAGATTCAATACTACATTAGTATGATAACGTATAAAACATTTATACTATTTTGGAAAATTTGTTTAATTAATAGTATACCAAGCTTTTAACGCTTCGGAGCTTTTTAGCTCCAGTTGATCAAAAAGTGGGTAAGGTGTTTATACATTTACTCCCGGAAGATCCGAGGCTCATATAGGATTACAATGTTTTACAAATACATGATTATTATATGCCTTATGCTTTTAACGTGATACACCCTCTAGATCATGTATATAGTATATGATTTGCTTATAAAGCAAATAAAATAAATAAATCTACAATTTTATGCTATTCGCGTAATCCTTTGTTGATATAAACAAACAAACAGAAACTAATTTAATAATATATATACAATTTCTTTACGGGTAATTATATAAATAAATAATTCTATGTAATTCTATGAATGCCTGGATTATTGATCCTATAAATAATAACAATTATGGTTGAGGGCATTCACTATATATTTATTATATTTGATCGTTTTGTAGCGTATTATTATTTTGTTATGATTTCTATTGCGTAGGTATTTAATTGTAACTTTGATCCTTTAATCCTTCAATTCTTTAAGGATAAATACCAGTAGCAATAATAATAATAACAATTACATCAACAACAATACTATCAACAACATTATTATCAATATGCTTTGTTATGGTCGCAACTCCCAGGCCGGGAATCTTTCCCATACTCAGGAAGCTTTAACTGCTTTTTGCCGCCATGTTTCTCCTCCCCTTCCTCCTTCTTCTTCTATTTTTGTTTTTGTT